>APFE030617543.1:221710-263078 GCA_000404065.3 Pinus taeda | reverse complement strand
TTTTATGGCATGCCTAACGGGATGCAAAAATGATACTGATGAGACACCTACCTATGCACATGCAAAGAGCTTTTGATCACCGATGGAGGGCTCAAGACCGACACTAACAAACCAAACAAAAGTATGCATTGTACAATATAATTCCCTTTCACTTTGAATTGATGTTTGACACCCAACAAACCAAACATGTGTATAGAAACAAAATGTTGTGCTTAATCATATTAGAAGAGAAAAGAAAATTAAACTAAAGTACTATACATGCTCCATTGAATTCAAACTCATGGTTGGTGCCCCATGCTATTTTCAATCATAACTATGTAAATAAACCTCTTATTATGCAATTTGTATACATAACCAACAGAAAACAAATCTCCTTCATAAAAAAAATGCGTTGGAGTGAGAACACTTGAACTAGAGAAGCCCAACAAAGCTAAACTTAGAAAACAACACATTACATATTCAGACTGAAGGATAGCAAGGGAAAAATATGAAGGTGTAAGACGCCATGGAAGGAAGGCATATGGTGCCACTTTTGAAAGGGAATACAAGAGGACAAGCCTTCTTAAATGCAATGTTGAAGGCATGCGAACTCGAAAAATATCCATCATAATGAATGTTGCACACAGTAACGACACTCTCTTTCTTCTTCTCTTGCAAATCTTTCAAAAACACCACATTCGCATTGGTTCTACAATTCATGGACTCTAATGAATGATTGTTACAGATATTATTGGCGAATATCTTGGAACCACTAATATTGAAAGATTGTAACCTTTCTTCAACTTAATCGAAACATGTTCAACTTCACTATTCCTCCTAGAAGTTTGAAGCTCACTTTTGTGATGGCCATGATATTTTGAATCTTATTTGCACTACAAATTTCCTCCACGGCCAATGGAATCACAACCTCCAATCCCTTGGGAATTGAAGAAACAACCAGTCCTCCCCCAAACAGATGTCGACCATAATGGATCCACCTTCCATGAATATGACTCCCCTGCTCTCACTTTCTTCATCTAAGGAGGATGAACATTAGTTGACCCCATAGTCGCAAGCCACACCATAAATGAGAAATTGTTCACCACCCTTATCATCTTATAAGCCATAGGTGACTTTGTTGTTCCCTCAGATTGCATTAGTTCATAAAAAAATAGTTCTCAGGCATCTATATGTTTTTTCTCTTCTTTTCACATAGAGGCTTTAACTCCTCTCTCTGCAACCTTTTATGCATCTTCTTCATCCATATGTACATATTCTCCAAGCTCTGTCGTCCTCCCAGAGTCTTGCTCATTTATTCTCAAACCTGAAGTTGACTTCTCTATTGATTCTTCAACAGACTATGACATAACTTGTTGTTGCATGTCACTTTCCTTTGTACCAAATTCTACTGCATGCTTCTTGGGAAGATGTAGCTTTTGCTACTTTGCACAAAATATTTTCATCAAATGATTTTTTTATAAGATTCAATACTAAAGCATCACATACTTCATCTTATGGGTTGTTAGACCGATACTCAATCAACTATTTACATCAAAGAAAAGTTCTCATTTTGACAACCCACAAATCAATTTTTTTACTAGCAAATTTTGAAAGTATTACCAGATCTATTCTGATCCATTCATCCTTGAATTGTTCTACTTCATTTGCTTCTCTTTTACGTGCCTCCTCTATGACTAACACCTCTATGATCTCTTAGAAATACTCTCAATCTTCATTTCAATTTATTTTCTTGGTCTACTTTAGTCTTTGCAACCAATAATTGTTGTCTTTCTTCTATCTTCTCTTCTTTCCTTATCACCCAAAAAAAAAATGGTTTTCAATATGTGCCCTCATAAGGTTTTTTTTTTTTTACCGTATTCATGTATCCTTATTATACAAAGGGATTTTTCCGAATCCAAAACACTATCACGCTTGAAAAAATAGAAAAATTTTACGGACTGACACACCTTTTCAAGCCCTAAACTCTCATTCAAATAAATCCTTACCTGTTTTCTAATTCTCTTTTTCAAGTAATAATAAAATAATACCATGTACGTTTCATACATGCATTTGAAAAAACAAAAAAAACCACCTTATCTCCAAACCTTTCAAACAGGTCTTGAAACCTTTAACAAAAACATTTTTATAAACTTTTATAAAACTTCCCCTTTTACTAAACTTTTTTTTTTGTCTTATGCAAACGTACTTGTTATCCCTGTGATAGACACCCTCCAAATTTTTACCTACACTTGAATTTTGGAGCCTACTTGTGGATCTTGCGATCGATTATTTAATGGTCACTTCTTGATTGGTCGAAGTCACTTTCTCACACATGTTCAATTCACAACAAGTTCATGATCACATTATTTTACACAAGCTTGAAAAAGCTTAGCACAGTCCATAAAGGAAGTGCCTATGCAATTTTCAACCCATGTCACTAGTCAATTCACTCTGTGATTGACAGTCCCTCACTTTGGCTGCATTTGTACTTCTATTTCAGTGAGTTTTTCAAACTAGCGCTTTTGTGTACCTTTACTTTCGCAATTGTCATTTTCATGTTTTCTACTCTTGCTTTTGCTTACTTTAACTTTAATTAGTATCACTTTCATGTTATCTTCACTTTGGCATATTTCGCTTTCACCGTCGTTTGCACTTTTCATGCCCATATTGTAAATGACTTCTTTTAGCATGTTAAGTGTCACACATTGTATAAAAGCTAGATCTGGTGTGTTTCAAGGGTACTATTTGCGATAATTAGTTGTTTTCATCATGTAAACATGTATCGTACTCATTTCCAAAGTTTCAAGCATTGTCACACAAGTGTCGTCGCAAAGTGTATCTTTAGTGTCGCACTTGGAGTGAGTTGTTGCAATGTTGTTGCATAGAGGAAAGTATGTTTTTCCAGTGTTTTGAGTGTCAAGTGTTGTGTTGTCAAGTGATATAAGTGTGTGGTCATGCACAAGTCTTATTCTTGTTAAAATTCATCTCACTAATCCCACACTTTGTCAAAACTGGGAAAACTCCCCGACCGGGCCTCTCAGCCTCATTCAGCCCTCCTAGACTATGCACTGCACAGTCTCAGTTCTAAAGAAACAACCTTGCCTCAATGTGCAGTGCACAGTTTATGCCTCCCATAATTGTGCATTGCACAATCTTAGTGCTCAAACCTAGCCCCTGAGCACTAGAACTGTGTAATCATTTCCTCCTGCCAGCCTTCTCTATGCACTGCCCAGTCTCAAGCATCAAGCCTCAACATTGAGCTCTTGAACTATGCAATTGTGCAATAACTTTTCCTCTATCCCCCTAGAACTATGCATTGGGAAAATTGAAGCCTCAAGCATCAAGCTTGAGGCCTTGAACCCCTCAACTGCGCAATATCTCAGCTTTTTCTCCTGTTTGAACTACACATTGGGCAACTTCGAGCCTCAAGCTTGACCTCTTGGATTCCTCAACTGTGCATTCACTTAGCCTAGGCCTTTAAAATTGTGCATTGCATAGTCTCAAGCCTCAAGAATCCATCTTGAGCCCTTTAGTCCCTCAACTACACAGTCCCTTTGCCCAGGCCCCCCAAATTGCACATTGCATAGTCTCAAGGCTCAAGCCTCCAACCCAAGTCCTTGAGTCCCTCATTTGTGAAATCCTTTAAACCTGACCATCTTGAAATACACATTATGTAGTCTCAAGCCTCAATTCCATACCTTGGCCTCTGGAACTACACAATCCCTTAGACAATCACTCAACCAATCACCAGTTCCATCCCTAACAAGTGATTTCATGAAGCATCTTAGGCCAAGGGTTTATCATAATGATGTCATATTGGCTTGGATGGATTGCAGTTGTAGGTATTCTATTATGTCGTGACAAGATGATGATGAAGGAGATGGATAAGGAGACCAAGCTAGAAGACACCCAAGGAGCTGAGGAGATAAGACGATCATTAGGCAAGAAGATAAAGGAACATTGGGTTATAATAAATGTTGGAAGATCAAGGCCGCATGAAGACTCCATACTAATTCACAACATTTTGGAGGGTGGATATAAAGAACAAATCATATCTCTTACAAAGATTAAGTATTGGATACAGATCTTATCAAAATAAGCAACATCGAACAGTGGCTTGACATTGCCATGTCATCATGCAATCCATGTCATCAATGTCATGTCATGTCATGTCATGAGTCATCATGTGCCACTTCATTTTGTGGATTATGTAGATTATATAATGGAGAAATATAATGTAAAGTGGATGTTCAAGAGTCATTCATGTAATGTGAAAAGTCACGTAGGAATTCAAAAGGTCATAGAGAAGTCAAACACTCATGAGGGTAGTCAAAGAGTCACAAGGGAGGTGAAAGATCACTCCATTTGTTATATATACACCCTTGTTATACAAGCAAATGAATCTCCACCTTGGCTTCTCCCATAAGGCATCAAATAGAAAAAGTTAGTACTTTGGGGGAGCAAGTTGTGGCTCTAACTCATCATTATTCGAGCTAGTGATGTTCTTTGTATTCATGTATATGGGGACTTTTACTTAATACTTGAAGCCTGATGGTGAACACGTTTTCATGCATGGATCGTGAATATTTGTAAGAATGTTTATGATTCATGTTTTCTTTCACCTGTACTAAAGTAGTTGAACTATTTTGGTTATTTTAGTGCTTATCTAATTGAAAATGTGTTGTAATGGTTGTAACAATCATCACATCTATGTGGATTATTCTGCGTGATGTTAGGCAATTCTATCTTGCTTGTGTATGCCTCTACTAGTGTGGTACTATTTCCTCTCCCTTAGAGGCTCACCTTTTCCTCCCTCTAAAATGGAAGGACCTTGGTACACCTGCAACCAAACATTCACTAGGCACACTTACTTGATTTTCGCAAAGGCACAAACATGCTTCTCTCTCTTGTTGACAGCTAAAACCAAGGCAAATATATAAGAATATATGGCAACCAGGCCAATACTCTGGATGGGGCTCCTACTCCAAACAATGTGAGGTCTAATTGGGACTACACATTGGGGAGATACCCTTGGTTGAAATATTTATAACACCGTTAACAAATGGTGCTAGAAGGAGGGATAGATGACAAGTTGTGGCCATTGAGTCTATTCTAAATCTCTAATCTTAAATGGCTCATCCTAAAATCATACTCCTGGGGTGTTTTTCTAACCTATCACCTAGTAAAATTTAATCCTCGATGAGCCCCTTTTTCACTTGTCTCATTGAAGTTTGATGATGAGGATGGAACATCCATAACTGAGCACATTTCTAATTTTCTTAAATTTTGTGAATATTACGAAATCAATGATGAAGATTTTGCTTGTATGGCATTCTTCCTCACCTTTGAAGGTCATGTTAATCGATAGTGTCATACCTTACCATCTGCTTCCATCCATTCTTTTCATCATTTCCTCAAGGAGCTTTATCAAGCCTTCAATAGGTATGATTACCACTATGTTTATAAAAGAATCAATTAGCTAAGAATTAAGGCTAATGAATAAGTTAAGTATTTATCTGATCGATTCCTTCACCTTTGTTATGAATTTCCCAGAGAAGACACAAATTGGGATTTATTTAAGCACAAATTTGAGCATTTGGTTCACATCTCTTTACACGATGAACCTAAACTACCTGATGTTTCTACTTCCTCAACTCTTTTAAATCATGAGACACTTCTAATTTTAGAGGAGGAACCTTCCATCCCTTTGGCTCCTTGTCCTCCTACTTTTTGAGTTCTGATGTGGGTGCATCCTTGTGATCATAATAAAGTCGAGAAATATCATAATCAAATTCCTAATCCATCTTCTCATTCCCCTTCCTCTTTTCATGATTTAGATCCCATGGAGGAAGTCCCAGAATGGTTCATGAAGCCTACCATGAAGACTAATTTCTCCATTTTGCAAGATGATATTACTGATCATAATTTAAATCTTGAATCTTGTTTGGATACTTGTCATCCTCTACCATCTCTTTCTCATGAACCCTTCCCCCTAAATCCACCCAATCGATTTCTTCTAAATCTAAGCAATGAACAGGTGCAAGGTAGTCACATTTTGTAGGTAGAGGAGAAAGAAAGTGAGGGTTCTTTCAATCTTTCTCCTCTTTTCCAGAGTCTTCTGTGTGAAGATGGCCTTGCTTTACTCTTGGTTGGTAATTAATCTAAGAATCTCGGTGATGAATTGAATAAAATTGATTTTCCTGATCAATCTGAAGTCTTGGACAACCATCATCCTAATTATTATGACTCCATTATTGTACGAGATGATGTATGCCCAAGTGCACCAACTAATCTTTCAGTTCCTCCAGAATATGTTGATTTGATAGAATTAGATCTGGAATCTGATACAACCAAAGAACATTTTCTTAGTGAAACTTCCTCTTCATATCACTATCCTTTTTCTCTCTCGTTTGCGATGCATCAACATGCGATGAAGATACTCCATTCTCTTCATCCGACAAGTTAACTTCTCAATTGGCACAAGGTGGTGAGGATATCTGCAAAACTCTGCTCCCACATTACCGAGGCTAACTAGTCCGTTGGGGTAAACATGTGATGAGAGGCTACTACAATCTGATTCAACTCCCCATGTACAGTTAGGGAAGTGGAACCAACATAACACAACCAATTTTACCTTCAGCACATGTCATAAAACCTACAGGAGCCAACCAACTCTTCTAGGTGATTAACCCTTGAGACATTTTGACACTTCATTGCCCTAGAGCCTTAGTGGCTCCCATGAAATGAACATGCATGTGACTAGGGCCCTTCAGTCTCTTTCACAACATGGGCATGCAAGCGATTGGGGTCTTTTTCAACCAGTTCTAAGCCTATGGCCCCAAATTTCGTGCCACCTTTTTAGGGCCAGGAATCAGGCCACAACCTAGAACTCCATGAAACCTTCAGGAATGAAAAGTAACATCGATACAACGATACAAATGCAAATATTTGAACAAATAATTGACTATAACCCTACTAGCCATGACAAACATTTTGTCAAACATGTCACGAATATGCAATCTACTGGTCATAATAACATATCTGAGCATAAGGGTCTCATACTTATTTGAGAATTACTAAGAATAATTGATGCCTTATCACATTAACTACATTATCATATATTAGGCCATATATTCATTGTTCGTTCATTTACAAATCAAAACATGATGAAATCCATACATCATTACTGTCATAAAAAATACTCATAACCAACATATAAACAATAGAAATTATAGGGATACATCATCCATAATTCCACATATGAACCAATAAATTTTCTCATAAAATACCAAGGAAGGGAACTCTTATTAATGTATGCAAAGCTAACCAGGTAAGCGGCTTCCACCAATCACTCGATTGTAGATTGGCTAAACCAAATCTTTCTTTCAACTAATCACCCTTGTGCGATATTCAAAGCATAAATGTGGGACTCATAGCCAAAACTCAGCTACGGATTCTTGATGCTGCACCACCTCACCCTCATAAATAAAACCAAGCTTTACCTCAATCCTCATTGGATCACTAGGCCAAAACAAGCATGGATACCACCTAAGTTTCTCCACCTACACAGTGAGTAATTTTCCTATCTCCTAATCGCGAGGCTTTATCGCAATCCACACTGGACCACTAGGCCCTAACCGAGACTGCAGCCTCTAGGCTTTACCGCAATCCACACCAAATCAATAGGTCCTAATCAAGACTTCACCCTCTAGTCTTTACCGTATATCCCATCTCGAGATTCCTAGGCCCGCTGGAGAGCACCCACCTGTAGGATTTACCGTATATCCTTCCATTCACCAAACAAGGATTCCTAGGCCCGCCAAGGCAACATAAAATATGGCTTTACCGCAACCCACCATTTGGTTCAGGGATCACTAATCCAGGTGTTCTTTCTTCCATAGATCCATCTCACTTAGTTTCAAATCCATCCAACAATCCAACTCAACCAAAAAATGTGAGAACCCATCACACCATGGCTATCAGGAAAGGGCAAGGCAAGGTTGAAGAACAGTGTCACACCTGGAAAAAACCATGCCCATGACACCAAGAGAACCAAGATGATCAAAAATTTTGGGCAAAATTGTTAATGCTATGCAAGCTCCCTCATCAATATTAAAAAAAATGTGTTTAGGATCGTCTCAAATTAACCAAAATGTGAGGAATTGTTTGTCAAGTGTTGAGTGTCTTTTATGAGCAATTTATGAGGTTAATTAGTTGTTTAAAGCACATATACATCAATTAAATTGCAAAGAAGTAAAACAAAACAACTCATAACACAAAGATGATAACGGAGTTCACCCCTCCTGGGCTACATCTCCTTTGGCCAGCTCCAATGGCTAGGCCCTCTTTGGATTAATGGTCAATTCTATGATTACATGCACCTGTAGTGCTCCAATGGCTTTGAAACCTACTCCATTGGATTCAGAAGGCCCAAAAACCCAAAAAATGACTATCCAAGCTCTACAATTGGACTTCAGCTGATTTAGGCTTGACCTCCACTCCTGGTGGCCCTGGGCTTCCTTAAACTTCAACGTGGAAAAATCACATACAAAAGTACCTTTATGCCTTTGCAACCTATTCCATTGTGTTTAGAGCATCCAAATCATCTAGGAATGACTCTTTTTGAGCCAAAATTGGTTGAATAATGAAAAATTTATGATCTCTTTAATTTTCCCTAGGAAAACTCCACCAAATCTAGAGAAACTCCAATTAGCCCCGCCAAAATTGGAGCAGTGCTGGATTCGTCGGGCCTGCTAAAACTGTCGCCAACTAAATCCACAATTAATTAGCGGATAAGCATGGTTTTATTAGTGTTAATCCCACTTAGTGCATTAATTCACATTGTTAGTGTTAACACTGGTCTCTGGTTACGGTTTAAGGTCATATGCGGAGGGGGTTGACCCTCTCTTTCCCCAACTGCCACGAATTATCTCTTCAAATGAAAAATGCGCTCATAGTTGGTTAAGTGACATGGTTTTGGCATAGTGGTAAGGCATGGGGCTTGTGTGGGCGAGGTCGCAGGTTTGACTCCGCCAACCTTCCAAAATTTTACACGAGCTTTCAGAGGGCACATGGCGGCCTACCGGCTTGCCACGTGTTAGCCTCTCATTAGTCCTCCCAAATTGACCAATAACATGCCAACATTTGTCAAAATCTGATTGAGCCACCTATGGAAATATTCTAGGAATATTCCTTGGAATATTATTTTTCCTGACTCGGCTATACATATGCCTAGTCAACGTCCCAGTCAGTCTTGTACCCAAAATTTTCCCTGTTTGACAAAACAGACAAAAGTCTCTATCTTTCTCATACGAGCTCCATTTTGAGTGAAACGAGTTGCATTCGGATCATATCGCCAAAATGGACGTGTTATTTCATGTTGTGAGAAATTATAAGCACTTTTATTTTTGAGCAAATTTTTGCCCCTAATCCAGATTCCAATCACAAGAACACACATGCATAACCACGCATGCAAAAACTAGAAAGGAAATCACACATGCAAAATAGGTACCTGCAAATAACCGTGTTGTAGTTGTTTGATCCTGATGTTCCTTTCTTGATCTTTGCTTCCTCTTTGCCTTCTTTGCCTTTCTTGATCTAGTGTTGAAGTGCTCTAAGAAAAAATATAAGTGTGAGAGAGTGTGAGAGAGAGAGAATAGAGAGAAACACTCGGCGCCACTTGCAATACAAACTAGTTAATCACATAATAAACATATTTAACATATTTCTTAATCAATGAGACATGGAAAAAATCATGGAATTTCACTATTGGAGGCAATTCAATTCAATAGGATACTGGTTCAATCCTTCCAAGAATCTTGAAAAATCCACAAAATCAAGGTTGCAACTTGGCACATGATCCAATCTGCAAGGAAATCTTCTTTGACTTGATGCACAATTACAATTGTTCCCTAACCTGAAACTCCTTAAACAACCTATTCTAGTCTGCATAACTTTTTTGCCTGTCTTGTGCTGTGTTCTGATGAATCTTCTTTAATACCTGCATTTCATGTTCCATTTCTTCCAACATGTCTGGTTCAATCAACACCCTATTAACTGGATCACTCCAACTGATGGGAGTATTACAATTTCACCCCCACAATGCCTCAAATGAGCTTATCCTTAAATATTCTTGATACCCATTGTTGTAAGTGAACTCAACCAATGGAAGATACTCTCCCCACCTCTGTTGTTGATGCATCACATACATCCTCAACACATCTTCCAATATCTTGTTGACCCTCTCTATTTTTCCATCTGTCTATGGATGATAAGCTGTACTGAAGGCCAACTTTGTCCCTAAACTTGCAAACAACTCATTCCAAAACTTGGAAGTGAACTTAGCATCCCTGTCTGACATAATCTTCTTTGAAACACCATGCAATTTGACAACATATCTAATGAATACTTGTGCTACATCTCTAGATGAATAAGTAGACTTCACTGGAATGAAACGCACCCCCTTTTTCAAGATTTCCACCACAACCATGATGGAATCATGCTCTCTAGATGTCCTCGGAAAACCTGTGATAAAATCCATGGAAATGACCTCCCATTTCCACTCTAGAACCACAATCGGTTATAGTAGTCCAATTGGATGCTTACATCATGAATTTACCTTCTGACAGTCCAAGCATATAGCCACAAAATTTACCATGTGTGTCTTCAGGTTCGACCAATATAAAACTTCTTCACTATTGTCGATGTCTTTTGATATCCTAGGTGACTTGAATACGACTTAGCTTGAAATTCCCTCACGATGAGCTTCTTAAGTTCACTGTTGTCTGGCACATATATCCTGTCCCTAAATTTGACCAAGATATCTACTGTAAGATAATAGTCCACATCCTGATCATTTGTACCTGCACCGGTAGCTGTACTTTTACTTTGTTCTAACATTTGCACAAGCTCCATGTACCTCTCATCTTGCTGACTTGCATGTAAGATCCGATCTTGTAAGTCCATACCATAAGAACTCATAGCTACTGTATGATTCACCTAAATCTGCCTGCTAAGAGCATCTGCAACCCTATTTTCCTTACCCTTAATGTACCTTATCTCAAAGTAAAACTCATTAATCATGGCCAACAATCTAGCCTCCCTGGAATTCAAGTTCAACTGGTCAAACAAGTATCTCAACCCACTATGATCACTCATCAATACAAACCTCCTGCCAAGAAGATAATGCCTCCACATTTTCAACACATGAATGATCGTTGCCAACTCAATATCATGTGTTGGATAATTCTACTCGTGCTCATTTAATATTCATGATTCATAGCATACAACTTGTCTTTCCTGCATAAGAAATCCACCAAGTCCTTTCTTGCAAGAATCTGTACATACCACAAAATCCTTGTGTGGATCTGCAATCTTTAACTGGAGCATTTGTAAACAACTGCTTTAACTACTCAAAACTTGCTGCACATTCCTCTATCCATTTAAATTTCTTACCCTACCTTCGCGATGACATAACATGATATGCAATACGAGAGAAGTTCCTAAAGAACCTCCTATAGTAAACTACTAGCCCCATAAATGATCTTACCTATTCCACATTTCTAGGAGATACCCACTCCATAATAGCCCTTATCTTCTATGGATTGATTGTTATACCTTCCTTAGAGACCACATGCCGCAAGTATTGTACATTTGTCTGAAAGAAACTGCATTTTCTAAGCTTAGCATACAATTGATGCTCTCTCAACAATATCAACACTGCTACTAAATGCTCCTCATTTTTAGAATATATCAAAATGTCATGAATGAAAACAATTAAAAACTTGTCCAAATAAGGATGCAACACACTATTCATCAAGCACATAAAGGTAGTTGGAGCATTAGTCAAACTAAATAGAACTACAACAAACTCATAATGCTCGTACCTGGTCTGAAAAGTTGTCTTATTTATGTCCTCTTCCTTAATGCATACCTGATGATATCTAGGTATCAGATCAATCTTTGAGAATACTGCTACTCCCTTCAACTGATTGAACAAGTAACCAATCCTTGGTGACAAATACCTCTTCTTGATGGTCACCTTATTCAATTACTTGTAACCAATGCATAACCTAAGAGTATTGTCCTTCTTCTTCATGAACAGTACTGACACACCCCAAGGTGATACACTTAGCCTAATGTATCCCTTGTCAAGCATCTCCTTCAACCGCAACTTCAACTCCACCAACTCTGGAGTGCTCATCTTATATGGTGCCTTTGATGCTGCTGCTGCCCTTGGTACCAACTCAATAGAAAAGTCTACTTCCCTGTAAGGTGACAACTATGAAATCTCTATTGGAAACACATCATGAAATGACTGCAAGATAGAGTATCTGCTCAATACCTTCGTATCCTCAACATCCTTACCTTTGTCACTAGAAATATGCACTACAAATACCACACACCCTTTTCTGTGACTCCACTTTTCCTGCATAGTTGTAACCATTCTAACTGATTTTTCCTTCTCCTTACCCTATAAGATTCACTGTTCTCCATTGTCATCAAAACACTCAATGGCCTTGTCATAACAATCCACTTTGGTCCTATGAATATATAGCCAGTCCATAACCAATAGGATACTATATGACCCCAACAAAAATACATTCAAATGTGTGATTGTAGACATACCATTCAACTCGAATGTACGAGCTCTTACCCAATGATATACTTTCTTCTTTGTACATGTAGCCAACTGCACTAACCATTATTATGAATGCACTTCTTTGTTCAAACCACACTTATCCATCAGGTTAGGACTAACGTAACTATAATTAGATCTAGGGTCAATCAAAATGGAAACAACTTGATCACAGAGCTTACTGTCGATCTCGATAACAGTTTCCTGGTGCTCTGCCTGCTTGTTATCCAACACTACATAGATATGAGGAATGCTCTGCCCAACATCCCCAACAGTCTGTGCCTCTTGTGCACTATAGATTTGAGGCCAATCACCCTGATTCTATGAACAATCTCTCTTAAGATGTTCCTTAGCACATGTCCAACAGTCCAACCGTCCTGTACTATCACCTCTATTCTGCTATTGTGCCCGTTGTCCTTGTCTAAATATGTTGAACTTCTTGTATGGTGCAACATTTTCTTTCGCTTCTGTATTTTAAGGCCTTGTTCTTTTTAGCCTCCATTTACCTTTACCTTTATCTTTCCCTTTCCATCTTTGCTGAGATTCATTCTTACGCTTTGACTACTCATAGAAATGCTTCAATTTCCCAATAACTTCCTCAAGTGATCGAGGCTCATCATACTCAATCCAATCTCTAAAAGCGAATGGAAATCGACTAAAAAATCTCTGAACTCTAGCCTTCTCATCCTTAAGATATGGTAAAAACCTCAATAACTCTAGAAACTTAGTAGTATACTCCTCATCTATCATCAATCCCATATTTAGGTCGTAAAATTCTTTGGCCTTACTGTCGTGGTACCTTTCTGACAAGTACTTCTTCCTAAAAAGTATTCTGAATTCATGCTAACTCAAATCCTCCGTCCTGATGTCTCTAACCCACTTTACATCTTCCCACTAGATATCCTCTTTACCTTTAAGACTAGATGTCGTTATTCTAGCTTTCATGTTCTCTGAGTAATCATGCAACTTAAATAATTTTTTTATCACGAGTAACCAAGCATCTACATCCTCTAACTTCTTCAAATCTCCATCACAATTAGGTGGCTTAGATTTCTTAAACTCATCTATAAAATATCTCCTATCACTCCTGTAAGGATGATAATGATGAAGATCATAGTGACTATCAGAACAAGAACTAGAATAGTACCTATGTCCATCACCTCTTCGAGCCGAAGTATCCAAGGACCTTCCATCTCTAACTGTGTCATCCCTATCCAAACCATGACCACCATGAGATCCACGACCATATGACCCATTAGTTTTGTCCTCTTATCCATGGATGATTCGAAGTGGTCCTTGTCTCTGTAATTTTGACAAACTCTAAAGGATTACTACATTGACTTCTGCTTGTTTCTCCTATGCTTGCATTATTCTTTCATTATCAACCTTGCAACTTCTTAATTCTTCCTTCAAGCTTCTGAATGTGTCTGCTAACTCATAAGAGTGCCAAAAACCATGATGCTCATATGATCCATAGGGAGAGTCTCGTGGACTGTAATCTACCATATTGCTAGTCATCTTGATCTCTTTCCCCACAATCATACTATGTTAGCTAAACCAAAATATAAACATAATCACCATACCTTAGTGTAGCTTGGGGAGGATATCTCATCTATAATATTAACTAGATTAGAAAAATACATGTATAAACATAATCATAACATTCATATAGATATCACCCTAACCATAGTCCAATCATCAATGCATGACCCCATCAACCACACATCATGACCTCTTCCATGAAAACTACAACCATGTCAATGTATACATAATCAACATATGTACAACATGCATGCACACACGATACATACAAACAATGACATGCATAACTAGTGCATAACCAATCTATACTCATGCTAAACACATCCAACAACACACCATCAACTTCTACATGTAAACACAAGCACAACCATGACCAACACCATGCATACACAACAAGTACATATACCACCTTTTTAGGATCAGGATTCAGGCCACTGCCCAAAACTCCATGAAACCTTCAGGAATGAAACGTAACATAGAGACAATGATACAAATGCGATTATTTGAACAAAAACTTAACCCATACTAGTTGTTGGTACTATTTTATTGCCATTCTTTTCTTCTAAAAATCCATCATTTATCTATCATTTTCCTCCATAAACCCCTCATAGTCCATTGAAATTGATTAATGAAGCATTATAAATTTTTATTTTACATTAAATTTAATTTATGGATTTTTATGTTAAAAATTGGAAATTTTCAACAAAATTACGGGATGTCATGACTTCCTGTAATTGGTTTATGTTGTGACACGTGGCATGGCAGGAAAACCAAAACAAAGGATAAGGACGTGATCTAGGATGTACGTACATGGTGGAAGATCTATTCAGCATCGAATCTGGAGCTCCTGGATACATGGTCAATGTTGGTCAAACCC
Organism: Pinus taeda; assembly: GCA_000404065.3. Taxonomy (NCBI): domain Eukaryota; kingdom Viridiplantae; phylum Streptophyta; class Pinopsida; order Pinales; family Pinaceae; genus Pinus; species Pinus taeda. Next base: position 248,043 of record APFE030617543.1, on the reverse strand, counting down.
AACCTTTTTGGTCGTAAAAGTAGCAAAAAGCCAAAGTTACCTAAACTGATTTCGTTTTGTTTTAGAAATCAGTTAGGATTAGAAAAAAACAAAAATAGCCTTTTTTGCAAAAGCAGAAACATCTGCAGTGATAATGTATGTACATTCGATTGTAAATTTTAAGGAATGCTAGTGAAGAAAGGATATAGACGAGAGCAAACAAAAGACTGCATATTATTTTTCCAGAACTTTGTTCTTGCATGTAATTTTTTCCAGAACTTAATCACAGGCAGCGTTTCATCAATTGTAGTGTTTATGTGTTAACGTTTTTATCATCTGAAGTTTTTTAAGTGTGCCATCAACGCGTGGACGGGCCCTATGTGAAGATTGGTATACTTTCGTTTCATTTTCATAGCATTTAGACTTCAGATCTGAATAGTGTTTGATGTCATTTCTTTGCTTGTGAGTTAATTAATTTGATTAGAAGTTCTTGCGATTGTCCTCTTATGATTCATGGTGATAGCTTGAAAATTCAATTGTCAAATTATTGAATCAGACCTTGTAAAAGGATTAATTGAACATTGAATTTCACAGTATTTCTATGGACTCTGTTTTCATGAATTTGAGTTTTAGTATGCTTAAAAGAGTTTTTTTTTGTTTTCATGAATGCTTAGTGTGTTAGCTGGAAAGAGTTTTTTTGTGAACTATATCATTGTAAGAGGATTGAGGACTCAGACTAGTAACACTCTGTTTTTAGAACAGTTAATTAAATTAGAGGATATAGGTGTTTAAATTGTGAAAGGAAACATATTCCAATCTCTTGTAAAAGAGTGTTGTAGCCTATCACAGTAGACACTTATTTAGGTAGATGAGATCCTTTTAGGTCTATAAATTTTAGACACGTGCCTCTAAGTTTACCTACCTAGTTGACATTAAATTTAGTCTAATCTAGACCCCTGGATTGGTCACTACATTTTGGCGCCGTTGCCGGGGAGGCGCAGCTAGAGGATTTCTTAAAAAAAAAAAAAAAACAAAACAAAACAAAAACAAACAAAAACATAGATTTAATTTTAATTCATCGTTTTAGAAGTCATGTTTGCTTATGTCTAGATCTAGAGATGATAAAGGTAGATTCATAAAAACCCCCCATACAAAAACTAACCTACCACCAGGAGCAGACCCTTTAGGAAAAAATGAACACACAACACCAGCTGAGAAAGTCACCATACAAAAATTAGAGGATAAACAGAAATCAGGGCAAAGACTCACACTCATTGAGAGAAAAATCATATTGGCACACGAATCACAGAAGAAACATCTCCCTGAATCCTCTATAAAAGGAGAAAGTAGTAAAATAACTCAACAATCTCTCCTTGAACCTATTGATTTTGAAAATTTTCAAGAAGGAGAAAAATCACTAGAACAACTTCTCTTTGAAACAAGTGACACTGAACAAGGAATTAAATCAACAGCGGAATCTATCAAAATGGCTGAGGAAGGAGGAGGATCAGCAAGAATACCCACTCCTGAACAACAAGATCAAAGGGAGGAGGAAGAGTCAACCTTTAAATTTCCTATTCAAGAACCAGGAGAAAATCATGATGAGGAAATAAAAATGAAAAACATACCTCCATCTGTGTTACCAAACTTTTATGGCATGGATTCAGAAGATCCAGATTCATTCTTGTTTGAATTTGACATAGTATGTCGAACATATGGTTACACAGATGATGCCCATAGGCTTAGACTCTTTCCAGCAACATTAAAAGCATCAGCATTAAGATGGTTCATGGGACTTGGTGAACATGCAATAACTGGTTGGGATGGCATGAGAAGAATATTGCTAAAGAAATACCAACCTTATTGTAGATAGAAAGATTCTAAAGATGATATCTTTAGAATGAATCAACAAGAGGATGAAAATTTAGAGTACTTGGAACGATTTGTTTACAATTTGCAAAAATCAAAACATCGAACCATGTCCCTTGATCTGATTCGAACAATATTTTTGAAGGGCATTCGAGAGGAATACTTAGATGATCTTAATTTGATGGGAAAAGGTGATATTTCCACTTTACCTTTCGAAGAAATTGCTGATTATGTGAAAAGTATTCTAGGAGCAAAGCCAGAAATGGAAAAAGAGCCATATCATCCAAAGCCACAAAATCTGCTTCAGCGAGTGTCACAAGAGCTAAAATAGGAAATTTGTTAGAAGAATTCAAAACAGATCTATTAAGTACCTTAGGAACTCAAATTGACACTTTGAAAGCCAAGAAAAGACAAGAAGAGGAAGATCAATTAATGGTTGTCTTTTGTCCAAAATGCCGGAAGAAACATGCTTTGAAAGACTGCCCATTAGAAAACATTCAAGTTTGCGTCTTTTGTACTGAAAATCATCATATATTTCATTGCTCTAAAGTCAAGATTTTGCAAAATTATAATATGGTAGCTAACACACATATGGAGAATGTGTATTTCATGGGCGCAAAGAGACCATGGAAACCAAGACCTCCACCTCCAAGTATGTTTCCAAACCAGAATTTGCAATTTCCTGCACAAGATTAGATGTATGCTCAGAATTCTTAGAATGTACCCATGCCATGGCAACACCAAAATTACCCACAACAACAATGGAGACCATCTCAGCAATACTCTCAACAATATCAACCATATCCTCAACCATACCAACCATATTCTCAACCATATCAACAGTATCATCAGCCATATTCGGAATATCCTCAAACATATCAACAATATCCTTAGCAGCAAGTTGTTTATCAACCCCAACACACTCAACAAGCATTGCCTGCTCCTCCACCAATAAATCCACCTCAATTACAACTTCCATCTAACCAACAACCTCCTAGACCCACTCAGATTCCTGCTCAACCCGTACCAAATCCAAATAATAGAGCAGAGAAACCAGCTTATAGTGTAGATGAGGGACCATCATATCCCACATTACCTTTACAAAATATCAATTTGAGGTTTGGTAAGGTACTTCAAAAAGAACCTCCAATAGCTAAAAAACAATAATAAAACGAAGAAAATGAAAATGAAACTCCAACTCAAAGGAAACAAAGTGATGACATTAAAAATAAACAAATGCAACCGTTGCATCCACCACCTTTTCCAGAAAGATTGGTCCAAACAAAACTTCCCATATCTATACCACAGTTTTATGTTTTAGATGAGCTAAAGAATGTCTATATAAAAATTCCACTACTACAAGCCATAAAAGACATTCCCATATATTCTAAAGCAATCAAAGAACTATGCCTCAAGAAGCCTACTAAGAAAAGAGTTGATCCACAAACTATTCATGTCATTGGACATTTAGCTGGCCTTATGACAAACACCATTTCAATGGAAAAGTATGTTGATCCTGGTATTCCAAGGGTCACTACAATCATTAACAACATACATATTCCAGACACCTTAATTGACCTTGGGGCCGCAATAAATGTGATGACTCTTGAAACAATGAAAACACTGCAGCTCACAAACTTGCAGCACACAACAATTGTTCTAGAAATCGCTGATAGGTCTAAAGTGATTCCTGAAGGGATTTTGGAGGACATAATTGTTTCACTGGACTCTTGGGAGTATCCAGTGGACTTTTTAGTTCTTCAGCCAAAATCTAATTTAGGAGGACACCTTATCGTCCTTGGTAGACCATGGTTAGCAACTGTTGATGCAATCATAGGATGTAGATCGGGTAATATGATTATTTCATGAGGAACTGAAAGAAAACAACTCACTCTCTACCCATCAGCACAATCACCAGCAGTAGTACACAATTTATGGCTTGATGATAAATACAATGATAAGGAAGAAGTTCAATTTGTTTTCAGCATCAATCAAATCTATGATTTTCAATAACATAATAATGATGATTTGGTAGAATTTTTCCTTTATCAACCTGATATTTCCGAAGAATTAAGAAATGAACAATATCATGTTGCAGATGAACTTTTGGCACAGAATTTTCAGGAAACTTGCACCATTCAATCCTTGCAAACAATGTTTCAGAACATTTTTCCCATTCAATCTATCATAAACACACAGAGTAAGACCATAGAGATTAGTCCAGGAAAAACTTTGAATATTAGTACTCACCTAGACTCATCTCAGGAGGAAAAATTGATCCATTATTTAGAAAATACCAGAAAGAATTTGCTTGGGACTACACCGATATGCACGGAATTCACCCTAAAACATGCACTCACCATATTTATATGGATAGTAATATCAAACCAGTGAGGCAACCGCAGAGAAGAATGAATCCCATGCTTCAGGATATTGTTAGAGATGAATTACAAAAACTACCGAAAGTCAATTTTATTTATCCTATCTCTGACAGTCAGTGGGTATCCCCATTGGTAGTAGTGCCCAAGAAAAATGGCAAGTGGAGGATTTGTGTTGATTACAGAGAATTGAACAAAGCAACGCTCAAAGATTATTTCCCACTACCATTTATTGACCAAGTGCTAGACACATTAGCTAGGAAATCATCATTCTCTTTTCTTGATGGTTCCAGTGGCTATAACCAGATCAGGATAACCTTAGAGGACCAGGACAAAACCACTTTTACTTGTCCCTGGGGCACTTATGCCTATAATGTTTTACCATTTGGACTTTGCAATGTTCCAGCTACATTTCAGAGAGTTGTATTAGCATTTTTTGTTGATTTAGTTCATGACTGTGTTGAAGTTTACATGGATGATTTTTCAGTATATGGTAATTCATTTGAGCATGCATTAGAGAATCTTGAAAAAGTTTTGAAGAGATGTATTGAAGCTAATCTATCCCTGAGCAATGAAAACTGTTTTATGATGTTGAATGAAGGTATAGTATTAGGTCACTATATTTCTTCTCAAGGCATTAAAGTTGATCCATCAAAAATCCAGATCATTGTCAATTTGCCAATTCCGAAGACTCAAAAATAGGTAAGAAGTTTTCTTGGGTATGAAAGCTATTACAGAAGGTTTATTGAACATTTTAGTAAAATAGCTTTACCTCTGTTTAAGCTTCTAGAAAAAGATACACCTTTCAACTGGAATGAGAATTTTCAGCAAGCTTTTGAAACACTCAAAGAAAAATTATCAACCACACCAGTCTTAAAAGGACCTAACTGGACCCTAACATTTCACATCTTTACAGATGCATCTGATACTGCAGTAGGTTCCTCATTAGGCCAAAAAGAAGAGTCTTTCAATTATGCCATCTATTTCATTAGTAAAAATCTAACACCTGCAGAATTAAACTACACAGTCACTGAAAAAGAAATGCTTGCCATCATACATGCTGTGAATAAATTTCGACATTATATAACTGGTTATGAGGTTTTTGTGCATACTAACCATTTTTCCATTAAGTATTTAATGAATAAACCAATCACTAATGGCAGAGTTACCAGATGGCTGTTATTATTACAGGAATTTAATATTACAATGTTAGATAGACCAGGCAAGGAGAATCAGGTGGCAGATTTTCTTTCTAGACTACAAAATCTAGGTGAGGTTGTTCTGGTTGAAGACTCTTTTCCAGATGAAAATTTATTTTCAATTTCAATAGTGAATCCTTGGTATGCTGGGTTAGCCAATTATTTGGCCACAGGAAAAATACCTCCATATTTTACTTCAAAGGAAAAGAAGAGGTTGATAAAACAAAGTGCTAGATATTCATGGGTTAATGGAGATTTATTTTACACCGGTTATGATATGATTATTAGACAATGTGTAAGAAATGATGAAATAATTGATATTTTAAAATCTTGTCATGATGAACCGTGTGGTGGGCATTTTGCAGCCAAAAGAACAACATTCAAGATTCTCAGTCTTGGATACTATTGGCCATCTGTTTTTAAGGATTCCAAGAAGTATGTGAAAATTTGTGATAGCTGTCAAAGAATGGGCAGAACAACAGCTACAAATGAAATGCCACTTCAGCCTCAAGTACATTTAGAGCCATTTGAAAAATGGGCTCTAGATTTTATAGGACCCATCAATCCAACTTCCAAAGGCAAAAAGTACATCCTAGTATGTACTGATTACGTGACAAAATGGGCTGAAGCAAAAGCACTAGTCCGGGCAACTGAACAAATAGTGTTAAACTTCCTTTTTGAAGAAATTTTTGTAAGGTATGGAGTACCAAGGGAGATAGTGACAAATCAAGGTACTCAGTTTACTTCAAAGCTAGTCAAAGACATCACAAGAAAATATAAAATCAAGCATAGGAAAAGTACACCTTACCATCCACAGGCCAATAGCCAGGTGGAATCTACAAATAAAACATTGGAAGGAATTATCACTAAGACAGTAGCAATGAACACAAAGAATTGGGAAGAGAAGCTCAAAGATGCACTCTCGGCTTACATAATCACGTGGAAAAACACTACACGATTTACACCATATCAGTTGGTGTATGGAAAAGAGGTAATGCTTCCTATTGAATTTCAAATACATACTTATAAGATGGCTACAGATTTAGGAATTGATCTCAATGAAGCCCAACAAGAGAGAATTCGGTAATTGAACCAGTTAGATGAAATGAGGCAGCAAGCAGAGGAGACAACAATCCTAATGCAGAAACAAAGGAAGCAGTGACATGATGCACACATTAAAAGGAAATAGTTCAAAGAAGGAGACTGGGCTTTACTCTTTGACTCTAAATTCAGAGATCATAAAGCCAAATTTACAACACATTGGGTGGGCCCATATGAAATAGTTCAAGTATATGAAAATGGATCAATTAAGCTTACTACAATTGATGGAGAAGGTAACACCTTTATTTTCAATGGACATAGGTTGAAACTCTATCATAAGCCCAGCAGCAAGGAGGATTTTATTCAAACTGTATCTCAGCAAAGGGAGGTTGAGATATTGCAACCTTCAACTGTGATATCTCTACCTTAGTCAATTCAATTTCATTTAAAATAAATAAATAAAACAAAACAAAAAAATAGTAATAATAATAATAATAACAGTAATGGTTTAGATGTGAAAACCAAACTCTAACACACTCTAACCCAGAATTCTTACTAGAAAACCAATCCTTTGGCTAGTAATAATTCCTTGTTCTACCTGTTTACTATTTTTTCATCACTTCAATAATGACTTGAGGACAAGTCAAAGCTTTAGTGGGGGAGAAGAATCAGCATTTTGTTTTCTCTATCTCATCTCCTCATTTTTATATCTTCAAAGAACTTGTTTCAGTAATTCAGTATTTCAATAAAAGAGTTGTTTTTGTTCTAATCAGAGGGACCTGTTCAAGCAATATGCAGTGGGACCTGTTGAGAAGACTATGTCAACATTACCAATATCAGAGGGACCTGTTGTCAACATCACCGATATCAGAGGGACCTGTTAAAGACTGCATTCAAGATACATCAGGCTACTTCAACAAAGTTTTCAAAGGTTGCTTATCATCAGAATTATAATCAAGGCTACATCAACACCAAGGATAAAAGAAGCTTCACAAACATGGTTCTTCAAAATTCTTCAGAGTTCTTCATATTTTAAAGGGACCTGTTATATTCAATTTTCTTTCCAAGGGACCTGTTTTAGACAATGAAGATCAATAATACCTATACAAACAGATCAGTCATACCTGTACAAACAGATCATTCATACCTGTGCATGCCAAATCAACATTTTGTCAACCAACAAGTGTAATGTATAGTTGAAATTTTTATTTTTAACATTTAAAATTCTTAAATTATTTTAGTGTTAAAAATGATGATTCTTATTGCTTGTTATCAATTTTAAAAACCCCTATACCCATCACCCTTGTAATATTCCTAACTACTCACCTCATTATCACTCTGCTATCATTTCCTATCACACCTTAGCCTATTGCCATATTCCTACTATGATTTTCAAACCTTTTCCTACACCACTCTTTAAACCTTGTCATCAACTCATTATTTTTAAATCGGCCATGTGCCAACAAGTAGTGGATAAGTCCGTTCCATGGAAAGACAAGTGTTAAACCATCTATCCTCAAATGATTTCATTGGTTTTGAATGTTGGAGTTATAAAACAACCTTTTGACCCAAGTCTACTCATGAAATATATATCCGTTACCACCATACGATTTGTATATGGTGTTCTCATGATTATACCTCTGCAAATTAGTACTGCTCCTCTATCTTCATGATGTGAATGCGCCTTCCAACTCTGCATTATCATCATAGAAATTGGATGAAGGTCGGCTATTAAGTTTTAATTTTATAAAACTCTGAGTTCATAAAGTGCGTTGCCGTGTTAGTGTTCAGACTCTGGGTTTCTCAAAGAGGGCCGAGATAGTAAGTGCTACAAAGGGAGAGAATAGAAACCAGGCTTACCACGAGTTTTTACTTCCACCCATAATTCGAGGACGTTCACCAGGTCGCTCGCTCAAGCAATTGAAGAAGGAAACCCTGAGAATCGAGGGCGTTACCAGGTCAGCCCAATGGAATGCAAGAAAAGAGGTAACAAATTGAAAAAACCCTGATTGAATTGTTGAGCATAAACAAAAGTTAGAACACAGATTTTTAACAAAATGACCAATAGAGTAGAGCTTGAAAAATTTGATAGTTCGCAATATCATGAAGACTGTGGCACGATTTTAAGGTAAAAACATTGGTTGTCTTTTCTAGAGAAATTCAATGGAAACAATGAATAAGTTACAAAGCAATTTGCATTCTCCTTCAATGGAGAGAAAGCTTTAATAGGAAAATTCTCTTTTAGAATTTCAGAGGATACCATAGCACAAACATTGGGAATCAGTCCAGAAGGGGAAAAATATTTTAAAACCAAACAATTTAAGGAAAATTATGGACTCAATTTATGTCTAGGTCAAGGATTTCCTCTGTCAACTGGAAAAAGGGTGTTCCTAGAAGCTGGCTAATGCACCCATGGGATGAAATGGTATACATTATTCAAAAATTTATTACATGTCAAGGACGTTATAGTATAGTATACCTATATCACATAAAACTTCTTTTGCACTTAAAAGGTCAATGCACCATCAGTCTACCCTATTTTCTCTTACAAAGTTTGACTAAAATGTCAAAGACCATTCATAAACAAAAGGGTAATGAAGGCAAGAGTTTGTATCATTTTGGGTTGATCAAAATTCTAATTGAATTTGAGTTGTAGAGGAGAGGAAAAACATGGAAAGAATTTTTGATTGCCAATCAAATTAAAATTGGAGAAGATGAACAGGAACAGCAAGAACGCACCAAGTTTATGCTTGATATTGATGAGGAAATCCCTGAGCGTAAGTCAAGCAATGTTCCTCAACCCAGCAGTAGTATAAGGACAAGAAGGATGAGGCAAGAAACTGCCAAGAGAATTGAAAAAGATAAAATCTTCACTACTTATACGAGAAGATCAAGGAGAATACAAAGGAATCAAACACAAGATGATGCACCAACGGAAATTGAAAGCAGTGCTCATTCACAGCCAGAACAGGAAGCAGAAATGGAATTCGAGAGTAACAAGGAAGAAAGGAAAGAGCCAGTACCTGCAAACAAGAAACAGAGAAGGTTGGAGAAACAAATTGAAGAGTTAAAAGAGGAATTGATGGAAGAAAACATGTTAGAGAAGGTCATAAAGAAGGAAAATGAAATGTTGAGAGCTAAGAGCAAGAAGATTCAGTAGAAAAATGAGAAACTAAAGAAGCAAATCAAAGAACTTAAGACTGAACAAACTAAAATGTGCAAATGGGCAACAAAATGGTACACTCAAAAAAAAGCTATCAAAGAAAAATATAAGAATCTAAAACATGAGTTCCAAGTTCAAAAGAATATAGATGTATTTCTACAAGCGGTAGAGGCACAAGCAAGAACAGAATATAAAGGGAGCACATCAAGATTAGCATGAGGACATGCTAAATCATTGAGATTGGGGGAGATGTTGGTACTATTTTATTGCCATTCTTTTCTTCTAAAAATCCATCATTTATCTATCATTTTCTCCCATAAACCCCTCATATTCCATTGAAATTGATTAATGAAACATTATAATTGTTATTTTATATTAAATTTAATTTGTGGATTTTTATGTTAAAAATTGGAAATTTTCAACAAAATTACGGGATGTCATGACTTCATGTAATTGGTTTATGTTGTGACACGTGGCATGGCAGGAAAATCAAAACAGAGGATAAGGACATGATCTAGGATGTACATACATGGTGGAATATCTATTCAGCATCGAATCTGGAGCTCCTGGATACATGGTCAATGTTGGTCAAACCCAGCCTTTTTGGTCGTAAAAGCAGCAAAAAGCCAAAGTTACCTAAACTGATTTCGTTTTGTTTTAGAAATCAGTTAGGATTAGAAAAAAACAAAAATAGCCTTTTTTGCAAAAGCAGAAACATCTGCAGTGATAATGTATGTACATTCGATTGTAAATTTTAAGGAATGCTAGTGAAGAAAGGATATAGATGAGAGCAAACGGAAGACTACGTATTTTTTTTCAAAACTCTGTTCTTGCATGTAATTTTTTCCAGAACTCAATCACAGGCATTGTTTCATCAATTGTAGTGTTTATGTGTTAACGTTTTTATCATCTGAAGTTTTCTAAGTGTGCCATCAACGCGTGGATGGGCCCTACATGAAGATTGGTATACTTTCGTTTCATTTTCATAGCATTTAGACTTCATATCTGAATAGTGTTTGATGTCATTTCTTTGCTTGTGAGTTAATTAATTTGATTAGAATTTATTGCGATTGTCCTCTTATGATTCATGGTGATAGCTTGAAAATTCAATTATCAAATTATTGAATCAGACCTTGTAAAAGGATTAATTGAACATTGAATTTCACAGTATTTTTATGGACTCTGTTTTCATGAATTTGAGTTTTAGTATGCTTAAAAGAGTTTTTTTTGGTTTTCATGAATGCTTAGTGTGTTAGCTGGAAAGAGTTTTTTGTGAACTATATCCTTGTAAGAGGATTGAGGACTCAGACTAGTAACACTCTGTTTTAGAACAGCTAATTAAATTAGAGGATATAGGTGTTTAAATTGTGAAAGGAAACATATTCCAATCTCTTGTAAAAGAGTGTTGTAGCCTGTCACAGTAGACACTTATTTAGGTAGATGAGATTCTTTTAGGTCTATAAATTTTAGACACGTGCCTCTAAGTTTACCTACCTGGTTGACATTAAATTTAGCCTAATCTAGACCCCTGGATTAGTCACTACATTTTAAAGTTAAAGATTTTAAATGTAGTGATTTCACGAACAATTTTTATGCAGGAATGGTGCTACGTTTTTCGGAGTGAAGACAATCTATGCAAAAGTGATTTTTCAAAATCACAATGAAACATCCATCATTGGACGCTTGAAGGAACTAATTCTTCATTGCACATATCATGACATTTTCCACTACACAAAAATCCTTTTGCGTCATGACTACTCACCTTTTTCCTTCCAAACCCCTAGACCATCCTTGCGTTACAGCCCATCTTCCATTTCCTTATCTTTCACGACTTCATGCACGCCTATTTTTCTGAATCACATACATCCCTTTATCCTTTTCAGTTTATTTTTGCCTTATAGTTTTCCTTTTGAATAAAACTCATTCCCTTTCCATGATTACATTGCCTTGATTTCCTAGCCATGCTGATCCACACTGCTTGTCCATGAGTTCTTTTCCTTTAAAGTCCTACCAAATATTTTTGTACAAGCTCGCGTTGACTGATGTAGGATTCCTTAAGGCCCACCTTTCAACAAGTCTTGCCCCATCGACATCAGCACCTTATCTGGGAAATAGACTAGAATTCCTTTTGAGTACCTAGAGGCTTGCATGCCTTAATGGCAAGTTCTCTCGCTGACAATCATGGGAATACATCAATGTCCCTTGATCTTCAGATCTTGCAAGTGGCTCGACCTCAACACATCCATTCGCACTTCGCAAGATGTACTCAGGTACCTTGGCACTCATTGACATCAATGGTGAGTTGCCTCGCATTGGTTAACGACATACATCAATGGCCGGTAATCCAATGATTTCTATTCATGCTCGACATCGACACATTCATTCGCATGTTTAGGATTGTACCATCGGGTTTGTAGCGGGTGAAGACTATACAATTTTTCACGACTCCCTCAGCAGTTACAGCAGCATGCATTCTAATCTATGAGAGTACCACAGTTCCACTTTCAGCATTTATCTTTTCCATGATTCAGCATCAGCAGTTCAAATTCCTTCATTTCCCAGGATCCAGTAACAACAACATCAGTCACATTTTCCTAATCCAGCAACAGCAACAACTACATTCCTATTAGCATAATTCATCATTCTTGGGTAAGTAGAGGTATGTTGTTTTCTAATCTTTAATCATGCAATTCCTTATATGCTAACTTGAATATTTGGGAAAATTCCCTCACCATGCTACATTTCCTTTCATGAGCCATGTCAAGTTGCATGAGGGCATGAAACCAATTCAATTGGGGGGGGGGAGAACTCTATTCACTACATATTCACTACCATGATTCCATTTCTTCACCACTATCACTCCATTTCTTTTCTCATTTACCAATGATACTTTGTTACACTTTGCTTCATACGCAATATTGGCATGCTTCATTAATATTACAAAAGGGCTTTCTTATGCACATTATGATTTCCAGTGAGTGTTTACATTATTATTGAAGAAAAGAGAACAGAAAACAAAATGAATGTTGTTAACACAAGAACCAATATTCTTTGTATTCATGGTTGTCACACAAGAACCAATCATAGGAAAATGTAAGTTGTTACTCATGTCTTTCACATATCCTGGAAACATTCATTATTAAAAGACATCATCATGTAAAGCCAAAGTTCAAGATGCCAAATGTTCTTAAGGACCCATGCTATGGTTGCATGAGGACATGCAACAAGTTCAGTTGGGGAGGATTGTTGGGACTCAGAAATGTCATATTTTCATCCGCTTTTTTCTTCACTATTTCCTTACATTTCTTCATCCATTAACCTTTTATCATATCATTTTCATAAATACATTTGGTTCACCTTCTTATTTTCCATTTTATTCATTTTTTGTATTACAAGTGAATTTATGATTAAATATTAGAAAATATACATATTTTTATATCTATCTCAAGAATATGTGAGTTTTGTGATGTGTAGGAAATATGTGAAGAATTAATTCCAAGAGACTTCTCAAATATCCCCTCCACCATATTAAGGAGATAATTATGCAAGCCTATTCCTAAGGAGAAAATCATGGAGGATTTGGTTGGCATATCTTATCCATATCTCCTCCACCATATTAAGGAGATAATTATGCAAGCCTATTCCTAAGGAGAAAAGCATGGAGGATTTGGTTGGCATATCTTATCCAAGATATGTGAGAGATTTGTGGAGGATTCAAAGGGATCATATTTTGTAATAATGGGAAAGTAGTTGAAAATGTTTGAGAGATTTGTGGAGGATTCAAAGGGATCATATTTTTTAATAATGGGAAAGTAGTTGAGAGTGCTTGAGAGAATATTGGATATGTAATTATGAGATGGTTTTCTTCTTCATGTATATAAGAGAATGCTCTCTCTTCATTTTGATAATAATGAATAATGAATAATGAATAATGGAGAATGGAGATTAGCTTTAAGAGATAGTTTTGTAATCATGATTTGTTATTTGGTTCTTGTAATATAATTTAAGATATTTTAATTGTTGTGAGCTCACATATGTTGTTTGTCATTCAATTCTTCACATGTTGTATTGCTTTTCCTTTATGCAATTTCCTGCTTTCATAGTTAATGTTTCAATGCCTTCTTAGATTAATTTGATTTCAGTAATTTAGATTAAATTAGTTCGACTTCGGTCCTACATATATAGTGCATGTGCCTCGTAAGTTTACAAACCTCGGATTGACAAATTAAATAGTTGGGCAAGTATTACAACAGAATTAAATGAACATATTTTCACCCAACATTCACCAAGAGAAGACTCAATGCATAATCTAATGTTCTGAAGAGTGAGAAAGGGTAGCATGACAAAAGCAATAATCAAGGTGCAGAACAGAAGCAAGAAGTTCACCATATGAAGTCTTCAAGTGGGAAGCAATGCATACAATCATTGTAAAAGTATCATTGTAAAAGGATCATTGTAAAAGTTGTACAAGTGTCTATCTGCCAAGAGTTGAAGAGGCAGTGTTGGTAGGTCTAGGATCATTATTAGGTGGTTGTGTCATAGTTGGGGTTATGGTCTAGTGTGTCTTCTTCTTCTACATCATTCTATATCATTGCAAAGTGGACCATTTTCCCTAGTATGGGAGTCCATTCTTCTTTTATTCTTCTATGGGGTGGTAGGGTGGTAGGGTGGTGCTAGGCTAATGCATGAAGTCACCAACAGGTTCAAGCCTATGAAAACTTTAGGGTGGTAGGGTGGTGTTAGGGTGAGTTGTAGCTCATTGGGTGTTGGGGCATCCGTTTAGTGGACTACTGAAGAATCTTGGGCTTTGGAGCGTCCATCCACTGGGAGTTGGAGAAGAATGTTTTTCTAGAATTCTAGGAAGTTGTTGCTTTCTTTTCAGTTGGGGTTGAAGATTAAAGAATTTATTAGAAAAGTGTTCGGTGGTTTTTGACCTAGAGGGGGTTTTCCAACTAAAATCTTTGTGCCTCCTGGGTTCTTTTATTTATCGTTATTACTACATAAACGTTAATAATGATTGACGTTTAACTAATGCTCATAAAAGATTTAAAAGTGCTAATTGCTAAGGAATGTTGACTCACCCCCCCCTCAGTATTTTCCAACATATCCTTCTTTGGTTTCTAGGTTTCTCTAATAAGGGTAGGCTTCAGCCTAAGCGACCTTACTGTCGTAGTCATAGGAGCTGTAGTTTCCATACTCACTACCTCTAGAGTAGATCCTTCAGACACAAGATCTCCCCCAGTGCTCACAATCTCAGCAGTGCTTGGTCCTAACATGGTTTCGATGATGAATTTCTGATTCAACTCCAGTAAATTGGCAAATGCAGGGTTCGCAACGAAATCCTCAAAAAATGAACGGTTCATAAGTAACAGACAACACAACTCAAAAACTCTAAGGGTGAAAAGTGTTCTCTATTGGACTGGCACGCGTAATTTATAGGGGGTTTTTTAATTCAAATCCGACCGTTCCCCCCAAAATTGGATCATTAATGTTGTTTTGGCAGCAGATCTTCAAAGCTTTTGGCCTTAAATACCGCCAAGCCGCTCATCTTAACCTTCTTCTGGCTATCAAATCGTGAATAGTGACTCTAATGGTTACTTTCCTGTTGTGTTGTGCAGCACCTCCATCCATAGCGCAACTACCTGCGTGTGGCTTCTTATACTATAACTTCACCATCTTCCATGCAGACTGTCTACCGCGTAATCCTCCAACCTTGGCAGTGTATTTTATACTCATGTGCTCCCTTACAACTGCTTGGAGCACTAAACTATCCTGCTGCAATATAGTCATTGCATCAGATCCCCTTTATATGGATTCAATCGACTTCCATTCACCCTTCCCGGAAAAGGTTCTTCGTTTAGCTTCGCGAGTTGAACTGTGCCTCGATCTGTAATTCCTTTAATAACATATGGGCCCAGCCAATGCATTTGACATTTCCCTGGAAACTTGGTGAACTTACTATCATATAATAATACCAAATCATTTACCTTGAATGTGTGCAACATGACAGGTCGATCGTGCCATGCTTTCTCACATTCCTTCTATACTTGCTGATGGAATCCAACCATGAATTTGTCTTCTTCAAGCTCCATCAACTATGTGAGCCATTCTTCCAAGGCTTTGCGATCAGCCATTCTTGTGAAAACTACTATGCGTAGACTAGGCACGATATATTCCATATGCATCATAGATTCTACACCATAAACCAATCTAAAAGGTGTTTGTCCTGTCAACTTTTTACAAGTAGTCCTGTACGTTCATAGTACTGCAGGTACGTGCACAGCCCAATCATTTCGCTGCATGTTACAAATCTTCGTCAGCGCGTTCTCCAAAATCTTATTAAAGGCCTCAACTATTCCATTAGCATGAGGATGATACAGTGTGCTCTTCTGATGATAGACCCAGAACTCCTTAGTTAATGCGTTGATTGTCTCATTTAGGAAGTGCATACCTCAATCACTCATCAACACTTTTGGGCAGCCAAATCTGGTTAACACATATTCAAACAAAAACTTCGTTGTTGTAGCTCTTGTGCAATCCTTAACTAGTTGTGCCTCTGCCCATCTGGTTAAATACTTTGTCGCGATGAGGATGTAGCGCGCACTAGTTTTCTTTCCTGGGGGTTGGATTGGTCCAACAAATCAATTGCCCATTTTTCAAATGGCTACAATAATACTTGAGGATTCAGTGATAGCTCATCCCTCTATGATGGTATTCCCGTTCGTTGACATGTATCGCATGCCCTACAATACGCTTTAGAATATTTATGCAACGTAGGCTACCATAACCCTGCGTGCAAAATCTTCTGTGTTGTTGCCTCTCCTTCATAATGTCCTCCCGCATCCCCTCCATGAGCTTCAGCAAGGATGTTATTCCACTCAAAATCTGGCACATATCGTCGCAATATTTCATCTGCACCCATCTTATACAAATGTCCTGCAATCACTAAGAAATCCACCATGCGTACTACTAGTTCCTTCTTTTGTTGACTTGTATACCCCTCCGATGCCATCCATGTAGTTAAAAAGTGAACAATATCTGTAAAGTAGTTATCTGCTACATGCACCGCGAAGAGCTGCGCATCAGGTAATCCTTCCTCCAAATTAGTAGGCTCCTGTCCTGTTTCGATCTGCGATAGATAGTCAGGTCATGTATTCAACATTCCTAGCTTCACAATTACCTCAAAATCATACTCCTAGAATAGCAGTAACCATCGACAGATCTTTCCCCCTAACACAGGCTTATTAACCAGGTATTTCAAGGCAGAATGATCTGTGTACATTTTGAAATGTCTTCCCAATAGATAGTACCTGCATTTTTGAAGCATATACACCATAGCCAATCTTTCGCGCTCTGTCATTGAGTAATTCTTCTCGGCCTTTGATATTTCCTGCTCGCGAAGGCTATAGGGTGGTCCATCTCTCCTTCACCGACTTATGTTAGCACTTCTCCCAACGCAATGCAAGAGGCATCAACATGTACATGGAATTCCTTCTTCCAATCGGGGAATACCAAGATTAGTGAGGTGATCATCTTCTCCTTCAAAACATCTAAACTGTGTTGGCATTCTTCATCCCAACAGAATGTAGCGTCCTTCTTCAATAGTTTCTTCATTGGTGTGGTAATCTGAGCATAACCCTTGATGAACTTTTGTAATATCTTGAATGCCCAAGCAGTGAGTGCAACTGTTTGACACTTCTTCAGGCCTCCAAATTCACTATTACTACAATCTTGGTAGGGTCCACCATCATCCCTTGCTTGCACACCACATGACCTAGCAAGATCCCAAAGGGGACACAAAATAAACACTTCTTTAGATTTAGCGTGATCTGGTATCTACGGCACGTATCCAGCATCAATCACAGACTTGCTACATGGCACTTTACTAAATCGAACACCATCTAGTCATCAAAATACACCTCCAAGAATTTATGAATGAACTCCTTAAATGCTGCTATAACTACATGAGATACTATTACAGGCACATTCTTAAGTCCAAACAACATTACAGTGTACTGGAAACAACCCCATTTCACCGCGAAGGTTGTTTTTCTCCTATTCTCTAGCACGATCTTGATCTAATGGTACCCCAAAAATCCATCAGTGAATGAGTAGGCCTCTTGCCCTCCAACGTTGTCCAATACCTCATCAGTAAACAGTGTCGGAAAAGGATCATGGACACATGCATCATTAAGTTTCTTTAGATCTACGCAAATCCTTATTTCTCCCTTCTATTTCTTCTCTTGAACCACCATCAGGTTCACCCAATCAGATTCTTCCATAGGTTCGATGATGCCTGCTTCTAGCATCTTATCCAACTCCAAGTGAACCTTTTCCTTGTATTTGGGATTAAGGTGATACAACCTCTACTTAATAGCCTTCGTGCCTAGTTTCAAAGTGATTTTCATCACACCCAAGTCACCAATGATGCCCTTTAGGTCCAAAAACTTTGTAGGAAAAATATCTTGGTACTCGCGGAGTAACTCAACAACTTTATCCACTATGGCATCATCCCAGTAATCCCCAATTTTCACAAATTTTGGTTTTGCTTCAGTACCAATGTTCACTTGCTTGGGTTTCAACGACGCGGTGATGTCCGGGTTTTCTATTTTTGGACCTTCAACTTCGCGATGGCCTTTGGCTTCTGGAATATTAATATTTCTTTGATTTTCATTGCCCCCCCCCCTTCAGCAGTCACATTATAGTACTCTAGCACATGGCGCAGCTTGGTGCTCCAATTTGGTTGAACCAACTCTAAAGGTTCCTACGGAATTCTGAAGATCACTGCCTTAATCTCCTATAGGGCTTCATCAATGCTCTCGAACCCATATTCAAAACTGAAGGTCATTAAGAATCCTTCCCTTAATATATCCCACTCCGCAGTGCCATGGCAGAGCTCCGTTCTCAGATACCAATTCACAGGAATCGTATCCAAAGTATGACAAAATAAGTGCACCCACTCCGGCTGCGAATCTGTTCCATAAACTTTAGTCCACTTTGCTAAATGATCGTGTGGATCATTTCTCGCATCGTATTTCTTAGTTAGTCGAATTTTAGGATGACCAAATCGCAACCTTACATCCTCTTGTAATCTCGCCATTCATCAAAGCTATCTTTGTGCATGCCCCACCATCGTGCGAGTGTAATGCGCAACGCCAAATCTAACGCTTGGAAGCGATGATCCTCAGGGAATTCTCATTCAAAATCATCCAAAAACTTATCTACATCAGTTAAACCATCATAAAAAAAGTAAATTTCCTACCTCCGATGACACACAATGTAGCGGTTTCTGCACGGACCAATGGTACTACCACCCAAAGTGATTTTCTTTCAAACGACATTGTCCTCTTCTTCAAGTTGATGAATCCATTCATATCAATGGCTCAGTCAATTCCAAGGAGCAAGGGGTACGAGTTGTTGTCATCAACGATCTCTATTATTTCAAAATAAGCCAGCGTCGCACCTTCTATATCCACTGTTACTCCATGTAGTTGTCCCATAAGGATGATCTTCTGCTAGTTTTCCATTCTAAGTTGGATCAGATACCACTACAATGCAGGTCTCCCCATTCTTTCCCATGTCTGTTTAGGCAAAACGTTC
The DNA here is from genome assembly GCA_000404065.3 of Pinus taeda. NCBI lineage: Eukaryota > Viridiplantae > Streptophyta > Pinopsida > Pinales > Pinaceae > Pinus > Pinus taeda. Next base: position 228,814 of record APFE030617543.1, on the reverse strand, counting down.
ACGTCAGACCCCATGTCGAGAATGGCCTGGTCCATCTCATAATCTCCTATCTGCACGGTGAGCCTCATCTCACGCCTTATTCTTGCCTTATGTTTGCCAATTTTTCTAACCACATGGTGTCCATTAGGGGCATTTTATTTACCTGCACACTTGTTTATCAATTCTTGTAGGCCTTTCATAGCTTTGATATCGCGCAAAAGTTTCATGCAGGTCTCCAAGAACATGGTAAGCATAGAGGGATCAACCTTTGCGGCGCACTAGTTTTTTGGTACTGTCTTCTAACTTCCTGAGTTAGATGCCTCAGCGAAGCTTTTCTTGGCCTCCATAAATGTTTCCCTCATGCACTCCAGATCAAACCCAACTTCCTGCTCAGGGGCCTTGCGGACCCATCTGTCCTCTTCAGGTTGTTTTCTCTTATCATCCCCAGTTGTAATCCCACTTCTCAGCATGATATTCACATTCGAATCTTCCTCGTTGGGCTCAGCTCTCATCATTTGTAAGTTCAGTGTAGGTTATTGAGGTTGCGCCTTTTTCTCCTGCATCTTAGCTATCAACACAGAGAATTCTTCTATAGTGTGGTCAAACTGGTTGTAGTATTGACATGACGAGCGTGTCCCATTCTGACACTCCCGCACGTAGTGCCCTGGCGTCCCACAATTGTAACAAATAACATGACCCTAGCCTCTACTAGGCCTTCCTCCTCCTCAGCCTTGTCCTCGTCCCTGATATCCTCCGCACGCTCCTCCAGTGCCTTAATCTGGAGGTTGAGTTTCTGCTTGCATTTGGTAGGTAGGTGTTCCTTCCATCATTAGTTCATAGCTGCGACAGTGGCACTCATCATGGCCCACTGATTTGCAGAAGTTACAGAATAACTGTTGTGGTGTCTGAATGAACTTTTGAAGTAAATGGAAATTATCCATTGTGTTTTTTCTAGCCACTTGACAAATAGCACACCATAGCACGGCCCCCACACTTGGTCCTACTAGAGCTTCTGGCCTCAGGGGAATTGGTCCCCCTCTTGTGATATAGTTCGCAAATATGGGACAAAGGTCTTTATCATGCCCCTGTACCTTACATTTCAGGCACTAAACTTCCCCGTGCACCTTAGGTTTAGTCTCCTTCTCTTTCGTCAAGCTCTGTAATTCCAAGTAGAGGTTCTGCAACTACAAGTGAATCTGATGTACCCCCAAGGTTGCATCCTAAATAGGTGTTACATGTAATCTCAACGCAATTTCCAAGGCTTCTGCCCGAGTTCCTATCTTCTACTGTGACAAAGTAATCCTTAGGTGGGGCAAAAGCAAGGCTATAAACCACTCACGGTGCTAACCATCTGTGAGTTGCATATTAGCTTTGCATATCACAGACTTCAGCCTTTGATCTAACTCCCAAGGCATTTCATCAACCCTCATTATGATTTCCTTAAATCTAACCATTGACTGCGAGTCATACTTAGGCTTACTAAACTCTTTTTTTAAAGCATCCTTAGTCTTTGCTAGCGTTTCTACAGGATCATCAATGCAGTACTTAATATACCACATCAATGTGCAATCCTGCAAAGCAATAACTAATTGTGCCTTATTTATGATATCATCAGTGATCTGTTACACGGTCCACACAACATTCGCAACAAACCATAACTGATCTGTATCTTCGCTCCCTATACCCTTGAGAGTTAGCATCTTGATTGAGTTCAACATGTTGAATGGTGGTGGTAGAGGCGGAGGTGTAGGCGAAGGGGTATGTTGTGGATGTGAAGGTGGAGGTGGAGTGGATGGATGATGTATCCACAGAAAACCTTGTATTATCAGCTGGACAACACTCTGTGGTGAGGCCTGTACCATTCCCTCGCTGTCCCTCAAAGGAGGTCCAATCAATGGTCTATATTCAGGACCTGCTTTCTCTCGATTTCTAAATAGTTTTCCACTTCATGTAGTTCCAAACATCAAGGCAATGGCATAACCCATTTCTCACACAAGAGCATCTTAATCCAGGTATTCAAATATCTCAGATGCTTACCTCGCGGTCTCTTGAAGAAGCATCGCTCTGCTTCACTATAGCTAACCGAGGTATAAACCACGAACTTTATAACAAATCCTCCTATAATCTGATCGAGCCAGTAGTCGACAACGCGCGCGATCTTATCTTCAAAGACTTCTAATCATCGTACCAACTCTAGAGTCCAAACTATTGGACCGTCAAGCTTCCACCTTCCTTGGTCGTCTGCCAACTTAGCTATCCACTCGTATAGTTCGATTAGGAAGGTGCAAAATAAAATTTCGTGTATTTCCATATACAAATATTTGTCCAACCACTGCTCCTTTCACAGTGGTGGATTCCTGTTCTCTTGCGTCGTGAACTCATGAATTTTTCTATCCAACCACTTCTCAATTTCCTTCTTGGTTGGATTCCATTGATGCAACATCACACATCTCCTTAAGTAGATCCCGGTCCCGGCAATGGAACCATTGCGCCAAACAAAACCCTACACTACTAGCCCTTTCGACATCAACCGACATAGCGCAGGCTGAAGTCTCACCCGAAGCAGTATGGGAGGACGCTGGAACCAAGTTTCCGCATTTAGAGATTAGTGTGATGTCTTGTATTGCCTTAGATCTGCCTTCACAGAAATCTATAAGCCCCCGAGGCTCGGTACTTCAACTTCCTTCAAACAACTTCTAGACCTTCGTGAAGGTCTATGATAGGTCTTTGTGGACCCCTAACAGACAAATCATCCACCTACACACACCATAAAATAGCCCTATATCTGAGCTCATGCATATCTACTTAAGTATTTAGTAAACATAACATAATGTATTATAATCTTCGTGAAAGTATTTAACATGCATTGCGTATAGTTATCAAGATGTATCCCATAGAGTCATGCATCAACAGATCAATATTTTATAAAGGCATTATTAAATCACAAAATATATTGCAATCATATTTAAATAGAAGTAAATAGTTAACCAAAGGAATTCTTCAACAATCTGCTTTATTGATCTTTAATATGGTATTAAACACTCAAAATTTCCATGTGCACTCCGTTGTAGGGGTCCGCGCACTTAGCTGCGAACTCTACTCTAGGCCTATGTGCACTCAGTTGCAGAGCCTTTCCTCTATGACTCACTTCTTTGTGCTATCTTCTATTGACCCATTACATCCATCATCATCTGTTTATGCTTTAGACTCTCTAAGACACACCTACTTATACAATCTCATGGTCTGCGGACCATGGGTGGATCTCAAAACCGACTCGACTTTATATGAACAAGGGGCTAAAAACCCCTTTTACTCCTAACCATATATGCGTTGCGCATCCACAAATTGCGGAGACTTTACATCTTTTACTAATATATACATCAAAACTTGAGTTTTTAACTCCAAAACTGACCTTGGGGACCCCATCCCAACACTTGTGCATTACCAATTCCACCTCCCCGTTTTGACGTTTCACGTTAGACAATCAATTTCAAAAAAATGACCTATGTATTACATGTAAGGCCTAGGCTAATAATTAAGGGAGTGGTGAGCGAAGCCATTACTAATTTGCGTAACGATGAATTGAGTGTTCCAGACAAAACTACCATAGTCATTAAGGAAGAAGAGTTGTTGACTAAGGGTTTTGAGGAGAACCTCTCCTTAAAGAAAGAGATGTTGCTGCTCGCTATAAGAAAACCTGTTGCCATTGAAAGAAATCTGGAATGTCTTTTATGTCCAAATTGACATTTCAGTAGTAAGGATTGAACCTATTGTGATAAACCATGCGCAATAAGATCCGATGGTGTAAGAAATCCCATATTTCATTTCATAACTCGTTATATAGAATTATATGCAAAAAAAAAATTGCTCCTCATCTACATTATTGCCAAGGATACTGAAAATGTGTCTTGTGTTAGTGATAAGGATCAAATCCATTGTGATAATTCATACGTAGCGGCCTCTAATGGTATAAAAAATCCTTCATTTCATTTCATATCTCATTATTTAGAATTATACGTAGATATTTTTTTATCTTTGTCTTCGTTATTACCAAAGATACTGAAAATCTATCGTGTCAGTAATAAAGATCGAATCTGTTGTGGAAAACCATGTGGAACGGGTTTCGATGGTGTAAGAAATCTCTCTTCTCACTTCACAACAAATTATATATAATTATACACAGATTTTTTTTATCCTCATCTACGTTATTGCCAAGGACATTGAAAATGTATCTTGCATTAGGGGATACTGAAAATATTGAATGGATTTTTTGTTTCTCATGTTTATCATGTGTATCATTTACTTTCTGCTTTTATTTTACTTAATCAGTTTTGTCTTAAAAAAATAATAAAATATATTAGTTTGGGAAGGAGTAGATATTAAAGAAAAAAGTGAATTAGTGAAGACTTGGAGTGGTTTCTTGTTTCCAAGTAATTAGAGTTAGAAATAATGGAGAAATGGTTATGTGGTTGTAACGCATCTTCTCAGTTTAGGAGTAGTTCCTAGAATTTAGGAGGTTGTTTACAACTACCTATTTTTAAGTCATGTATTTAATATTGTAATATTCATTTGATGTAACAAGAGTGAACGTGAGAGAGAGTCTCCTCTTTGTTTGAGTGCAGTCTCCCAGGTGCTGTACACACCTGTGAAGCTGTAACTCCTTCATTTAATTCAAAGTGTGATTTTTATCTTGGTATCAGAGCTTAGGATAGAGATAGCCTCAATTTTTTTTAGGGATGTATCATTAGTTGCACATCTGTAGTGGTAGGAGAGCTTGTAAATGTATCTGTGTGATCAAGTGGAACTGCAGTAACACCTGGAGCGAAAAAGGCGTCAGATGAATGATCATCTCTGAGCCGAAGGAAGGGTTGGAGCAGAATTTTTTTTTGGGGGGAAGGTGCAGCAATTAGCACGAGATTTTAAGTAACAGTTGCGCAATTAGCACGGGTTTGAGGCTGAAAATCACGCCAAAGAAAAGAACGACCAAATTGGTGTGGATCCATGGCTGTTAAGCACGCCAAAATTCGTGCCCATCATAAATTTTCATTTTCCACAATTAGCGCGGATTCGACGTTGATTAGAGCGCTAGCCCTTTCTATCTGAAAATCTGCAATTTTTTGTTGCAGATCAGGAGTGGCCCGGTGGAGGCACGTGGAGATTCTGCTCGGTGGCAGCAGATTTGATTTGCTCGACGGTGGCGAATTGAGGATCATTGATCAGCTCGGTGGTAGCAGATCGGATCTGCCCGGTGGTGGCGAGTTGAGGTTCTGTGATCCGCTCGGTGGTAACAGATCGGACCTACCCGGTGGTGGCGAATCAAAGCTCTGTGATCTGTTCGGTGGAAGTAGATCGATTTTTTGCCCCGTGGTGGCGCAGTGCAGCTCCTTGATCTGTTCGGTGGAAGCAGATCGTTTTTGCCCAGTGGTGGCGTGTTGGAGCTTGCTTGTTGATCTGTTTGGTGGTAGCAAATCGGTTTTTCCCAATGGTGGCATAGTGAAGTCCCTGATTTGTTCGGTGGCAGCAGATCGGACTTGCCCGGTGGTGGCACAGTGAAGTTCCTGATCTGTTTGGTGGTAGCAGATCGAACTTGCCCGGTGGTGGCCGATTGGGGTGTTCAGTTGGGCGAAAATGAACAACAGCATAGAATCATACCTCCACAAGTTTGGCAAGCTCGATGGAACGAACTTCTCTAAATGGAAGTTAAAAATGCAAACTTTGCTGGAGAGTACGAATGCATGGTTGATCGTCTTGGGAAATGAGCAGAGAACTAGAACACCGGCCCAAGAATAGGACTGGGATAAGAGAGAAACAAAGGCGAAAGTTATACTGAAGATGTTTGTCAAAGACAACATTATCCCCCATATCAGAGATTGCAAGTCGGTCGTGGATATATGGACCACAATCAAGAATCTGTACAAGACATAGAACACAAATCGTGTTCTGGCACTCAAGGGAAAATTGTTTGCATTAAAAATGGATGAGAATGAATCTGTTGGTGGATTCATGGCCAGAGTCAAGGATCTGAAAGACAAATTGGGAGCCATTGGAGAGAAGGTATCAGATTCAAATTTGGTTACACTTACACTAAACAGAATGACCGATGAATATTAGACATTCATCTCAGGGTTGTCAGCGAGGGAGAAAGCCCTCTCATTTGATGAGCTGACAGCGATTCTTCTCTAGGAAGAGGAGCGACGACAGAATCTCAAAACTCATAGCAATGACTTAGCTCTAATGGCGAAGAGGCGACAGTACAGAGGAAAGCAACACCAGCACCAACATCAGCATCAGCAACCGCAGCAGCAGCAGCAGAAAGGGGCCAACTCTTTTCAAAAGAAATCATTTAGAGGTATGACTGATAATTATGTCAAGAGATATTTTTACTGTGGGAAGCTTGGTCACCAGATTAAAGAATGCTATAAGAGGCAGGCAGATGAAAGAAAAGGCAAACAGAGGAAACATCAGGGGTGTTTTGCTGGAGAAGAGGATGACCACAGCCATGATCTTCGATTATTCACAGTCAACTATGCACTTTCAGCATCAAAAGGAGATGAGGATAATATATGGTATGTCGATTCTGGCACATCCTCGCATATGACCGGTAAGAAAGATTGTTTTGAGTTTCTTGAAAAGTCTACATGTGGATCAAAAATTTACTTAGGAGATGATAGTGGGTATGAGATCAAAGGTTGTGGGGATATTCCTGTGAAGCTACCTAGTGGCGACATCAAACATCTCAAAAATGTTTTATATGTTCCAGGAATTAAAAAGAATTTGATCTCTGTCTCTATGATAACAGACCAGGACATGCAGGTGCAATTCTTCAAGAATGGATGTGTCATTCAGGATAGCCAATTGGAAACAGTTGCAACAGGAGTACGCGTGGAGAATTTGTACAAACTGTATGCAAGGAGCATGCCACGACAAGCGATGGTTGCAGCAACATCAACAGTCGAAAATCTCTGGCATCAGAGATTTGGACATCTCAATTTGCAAGACCTCATCTTACTTCAAAAGAAAGGTATGGTCGATGGACTTCCTGCTTTACATAATATCAAACTTGAATGTGATGGATGTGCATTAGGGAAGATGCATAGAGATGAATTCCCTTTGCATGTTAACAGA
>APFE030617543.1:179753-212109 GCA_000404065.3 Pinus taeda | reverse complement strand
GTTTTCTTTGAGTACATGTTCTCAGAACTTGTGGGCATTAATGCTTATTAAACTCTATGACCAAATGTTGAGAATCAATACGTTAACCTTTTACCTTTTGGGCCATCTAATATTACACTTGGTTAGGATATGTGAGGTCTTACTACAGAAACAATGTGGGGACTCGTACAACATAAATTATATTAATGAAGTACATTTGTCATTTTATAGTGGAAGTTGTACATTAAATTGTACAATATTAATTAATAGTGAAGTACATCTGCCATCATTACATAATAAGAGGTGAAAGGATTAAACCAAGAGTATTAAACTTTGGAAAAATTTCATAAATTTTTGGACAACTTAGATTTAATTTCAACATCAATTTTTTTAAAATTAGATATTCATACCATCCCATACATATTAACCTTAATATTACCTTAATATTGTGAGAAAATATATATTATATATATATATTAAAATATTTTCAGAGATAATCATTAATTTTCAATTAAATAAAAGCGGAAAAAACATTTTATTTTTTATAATAGAAAAAATATATGCGTTATAACGTGAACAAGGTCTTTGACAATGTATAACATTCGTGTTTAATGAAAATGGTACAGTTTCTTTTTCCGGAAAAAAAGCCAAATACACATTGTTTTCTAGTTCTTACATGTTATTTTTGGAAAAATGAGATTGAGAGTACTAATTAAGGCCGGAAAAAAATTCTTTAATCTTTTTAATTAAGTCGAAGTGCTCACACAGAGTCGTGTGCTGGTCTAATATTTTATTTTGAAAAAAAAATCAAATATTATGTCAGAGAAACTGAACTTTTGAACTATATTAAGGGAATTAGTGTATAATTATTCTTAATTAAAAATAAAGTTAATTTTTTATTATATTTAATAAATTAATCTTTGCAAAATCAAAGCTTCACCGCGTGAAAGAGTTTGAAGGAGAATAGTTCATTGAATTTTGATAATATTGCATTGTGCTACACCCGTTTTGAAGGAATCGGTAGTGATGAGCTACAATGGCTCTGAGCTAAAAATATGAAGTTGTAAGGTAGGTTTTTCATATTTTTAATAGGATACATTCATGACGGAGGTTTTTCGTTTTTATCAGGTCATTAATCAAATCTTGGTGTGGATTAGTTGACAATAATAAATAATTAATAAATAAGTAAATCTTACTTAATTATTGATTGCACAATAATAAATAATAATTTATAAGTAAATCGTTAATAACATTTACGTTATTTGTACTTGAACATTAATGGTTCCACTGAAACATTGATTTCAAAAAATTCGATAGATTTGAAACACCAATAAATTATTGTATCTCAACGAATATATTATTAAAGATTGAATGCTTATTATGCACCAATAAATTATTGTATCTCAATGAATACATTATTAAAGGTTGAATGCTTATTATGCCTGCCCCCTCTAAGATTTTTGTATATTTCCGGTAGTTGTTAGATTGCATTTATTAGGATATTTGTTCTCTTAAATATAAAGGAAACTTGTGGGCTATGAAAATATTTATTTAATTGTTTTTCATTTTAAAATTTATATTAAATTTCAATTTCTAGAATGATACAATTATAAAATTGTCATATATACTATCAAATAACATATTACATCATATAAAATAACAAATTACATCATATAAAAAAATAAATTATCAAATAATAAATAATATATTTCATTTTGAGAAATATAGAAATTATCAAAAAATGTAATAGTTAGCTAAATTATTATTTTACAGTACTTAGATTACATAACTTTTAATTTATTGGTTCTTGAAATACCCATTTTTCACCCAAAAAGATTTCAATCATATTCATTTTCAAATTCTTTGATATAATGATTAGCTAAATTATCATTTTATATTGTTTAAATGACATTTTTAATTTCAGTTTTGCCAAATACTTTATTCATTTTGAAATGTTATAAGATAATTAATGTAAATGTATTTTTTTTTTTTTTTTTTTTTTTTTTTTTTTTTTTTTTAATACATTGGAACTACTTATGTATAGTCATGGTTCAATTGTCACAGTGAATTGCCTAAATAATAGAATTAATTGAATATCTTTAAATTATTATGCATTCAACAATTGATTTAAAAAAATATATATCCTTAATATGTTTAAATATATATATATATCCTAATTTGTTAAAAATTATATCACCTCAAATTAATAAGGTAATTGTGTCTTTATTACATAAAACATTACAATGTCAATATTTTCTTAATTTATTAGTTCGTTTATTGTGTTTGATAAAAATCTCTACTTGAGTGTGTGTTTCACTTGTGTAGAACATATACTTTTTGTTCATATTTAGTATATTCATATATATATTTGTGATTTTATCTTTACATATTCATATGTATTCGAACAAATGTAATATTGTAGATTTCCAATGCAAGATAACAATATTTTTTTTAGTAATTTTGGTAGAAACATTTTTTGGTTTGGAAGTATGGTTCTAAAATTTTGGTTTCAACGTTCTATGTCAATATTGTTTTTACCACTTTTGGTCGAAACATTTTTTTTGTTTGGAAGTATGGTTCTAGAATTTTGGTTTCAATGTTCAAGTACTAAGTCTCAGGTCATTAGCAGTATTTTATGGCTATTAAAAACACTTTATTCATTCATTCATGTATGTCTTATTTGTTTCTTACTCTAATTTAAGAATACTTAAAATAACTAAGAATATCTACAAAGTAGCCCTTGTTCAAATACAATATAGTTCAATTATTGAATTTTGAAATGTATGAACTAACTATTGTATTTGAACAAGGGCTACTTCATAGATATTCTTGCTTATTTTAAGTATCCTTAAATTAGAGGCCCTTGTCACAAATGTTATCAAATGTATTATTTTAATAAATGTACATAAACACATGTTATCAACCTTGACTAGGGCCAACCTAATTTTAAATATTAAATTAGTTTGTTTATACGTAGGGCCCTAATAACGTGAAAGTGTTTATAAATAACATTATAATATCAAATAATAGATATTAAATAATTTAACGTGAATTTTAGTGAATTAACCATTAGTTATACATGGTTTAGGATAATACTTACTTTGGTTGTACATAACCACAATAATATCATTAGATAGCTATAATATTATAATATTATTATCTCCATAGGCTATTATATCATGTGTTTAAGTATGGAATCCACTGTCAACTTTTAGTATGCGTGATCCTTTCTAATGTATATTCTATTATGCCTGCCTTAAGTATGGAATTGACTCTTAACTTAGTATGCGTATCCTTTTTGATGTATACTCTATTATGCCTGCCTTAGCAGTTATTATGCATTAAGTTTTTGTTTGACCATCTATTTTGGTAAAAAATGTTAAATAATTTTCAATTTTACAAAGTAAAATTTTAACAATTACTTTTTTATTTATTGCAATATTTTTAATCAGCATTTACTTGTTGTAATTTTAAAAAACTTATTAGTCATACTTCTTACTTAATTCGTCATTGCACAATAATAAATAATAACTTATAAGTAAACATTTAATAACATTTATGATTATTTGTACCTAAACATTAATGGTTCCACTGAAACACTGATTTCAAAAAATTCGATAAATTTGAAACACCAATAAATTATTGTATCTCAACGAATACATTATTAAAGATTGAATGCTTATTATGCCTGCCCCACTCTAAGATTTTTGTATATTTACCGGAGCTGTTAGATCGCATTTATTAGAATATGTGTCCTCCTAAATATAAAAGAAACTTGTGGGCTAGGAAATCTGTGCCCATTGTAATTTATTGAACTTTGCCATTGCTTTTCTCTGAGTACATGTCCTCAGAACTTATGGACATTAATGCCTATTAGACTCTATGACCTGATGTTCAGAATTGGTGCGATGACCTTTCACCTTTTGGGCCATCTAATCTTACACTTGTTTAGGATATGTGAGGTCCCACCCAAAAACAAGGTGGGCATTAATGCCTATTAGACTCTATGACCAGATGTTCAGAATTGATGCGATGACCTTTCACCTTTTGGGCCATCTAATCTTACACTTGGTTAGGATATGTGAGGTCCCACGCAAAAACAAGGTGGGGACTCGTACAACATAAATTATATTAGTGATTGAATACATTTGTCATTTTATAGTGGAAGTTGTACATTAAATTATACAATATTAATTAATAGTAAAGTATATCTCCCATCATTACATAATAAGAGGTGAAGAATTGAACCAATAGTATTTTAGATAAATGAATTTAAATATTGGTTTAAAAATAATAAATTTTATTTTATAATTATTAAGCTTTGGAAAATTTTCATAAATTTTTGAATAACTTAGATTTAATTTCAATATAATTTTTTATTTTTTAAATTAGCCATTCATACCATCCCATCTATATTGTGAAGATATACATATATAATCACAAGCTTCAATTAAATAAAAATGGAAGAAACATTTTACTTTTATAATGGAAAAAATATATGCTTTGTAATGTGACCCAGGTCTTTGACAATGTATAACGTTTGTTTTTAATGAAAGTGGTAAAAAAAAATTTTAAAAAAAACAGATACACATTGACATTGTTGTCTAGTTGTGTTACAGGTTATTTTTGCAAAATTGAGATTCATGAGTACTAATTAAAGCAAAAAAAATTCTTTACTCTTTTTAATTAAGTCGGAGTGCTCACACAGAGTCGTGTGCTCATCTAATATCTTATTTTTGGAAAAAATAAATCAAATATTTTGCGGAGAAACTGAACTTTTGAACTATATTAATGGAATTAGTGAATAATTATTCTTTATTAGAAATGAGAGTTAATATTATTATTATTTAATAAATAATCTTTGTAAAATCAAAGCTTCACCGCGTGAAGAGTTTGAAGGAGAATCATTCATTGAATTTTGCAATATTTCCAATGTGCAACACCAGTTTTGAAGGAATGGTAAGTGAGTGAGCCACAACGGCCCGAGCTCTAAAATATGAAGTGTAAGGTTGGCTTTTCATGTCTTTAATAGGATACGTCTATGACGAAGTTGTTTTCATTTTTATCAAGCCATCAATCAAATTTCCGTGTGGGATTCCATCCAGAATAACATCGGTGTATAAATAATTTTATTAAAAGCATGATTAAATGATTTTTCTTTAATGGGTGCATAATATATTTTGTAAATAAAAATATAAAATCATGGATGATAATTTTATGTTTTTTTAATGTTTGAATAATTAATAGATGTTTTTAGTGAAGTACATCTGCCATCATTACATGATAAGGCCGCATAGCTACTTTTCCTTGCAGCTTAGTTCAATTATTGAATTTTGAAATGTATGAACTAACTATTGTATTTGAACAAGGGCTACTTTGTAGATATTCTTGCTTATTTTAAGTATCTTTTAATGAGAGGCCCATTTCGCAAATGTTATCAAATGTATTATTATAATAAACGGACATAAACACATGTTATAGACTTTGACTAGGGCCAACATAATTTTAAATATTAAATTAATTTGTTTATACATAGGGCCCTAATAACGTGAAAGTTTTTATAAATAACATTATAATATCCATTTTTTTGCTAAAGCAAGAGTCGTACCTTCGTTATCATTAAATCAAAAAAATATTTACATAGAATACAACCTTCCACATGGTAACATGGATCTTAATCAAAAACTACTTTCTAGATAACCAAGGGTCACGAGTTAAGTGTGAAAACTCCGACCCTTACCCACAAAACTGCACCACCCTAAATGGCAAAAAGTACCAAGGCCATAAAATCAACCCATCAAATCCGAAAAGGGGGAGAAAGTCATTAATCTCCACCATCAGAACTCCTAGCTCCAACCAACGGCAGAGGAGGACCTCGCTAAGCCAAGACTCCCACCAATTAACAGTTTGGACCCACCAGAAAGTGCGCAGATTCCTAACCGTTGATCCTCCCAACTTGATCCAATGGTAGAGGTGAATATTGTGTCGCCTAGAAGTCTGGCTTTTAACCTTATGTCTCCATTGACAAGCTCGATGAATCATAGCCATAGATCCGCCAGGCTTGATCCTACGACATAGGATCATATCGCATCAAGCAAAAGTATTGCTGGTTAATGTGTGATAAGGGCAAAAAACAAAACCACCCCTCGGCCACGTGTAGCCCAAAGAGTGTGATCGCTCCCAAATTTTAAAAACCACTTCCCACCCAAGAGGCCCCCGATACACCAGAAACCACTTAGCTGGCGGATTTACGTCCTTAGACAGCGTATCAAGAATATTCTGGTCGCCATTGGATCCCGGATTCTGGCAGCTACCACTTTCTCCTTTGCAACCGTATGTGAGCCTGAGCAACGTACTAACCCTTCCCTCCAACCAACTACTCTGGTAGCAAAATCCTCCGAGCAACGTAAGAAAAAACGAGAAAAGGAAAAACTTACACCTCATAATTAAACCAAATTGTTGGACAGAGCTTCCATAGTTTTGGTGCGGAACACCATCATATCCTCATCTGCTTGGGTGTTGCACTGATCCATGAGACTATCCTAAGGCAACCTATGCCCACCCATCGCAACCCTGTTCATTGTACACTTCACTCCTTGATTAACCAGTAAATCAGCAAGTTTGTTGGCCTGCCTTCGTACATGGTTAAAACTAACCGTGTGTAGGCCTCTGAGGTGGAGCTGGATCCTTTGAAAGACCTGGATCAATCTCTAGTGTTTCGAAACCTTCTCCGGCTCTGAGCCCCAACTAATTTTTTTGATTGTGTTGATAATTAACTCAAAGTCAAATTCGATAATCACATTCTGTCGGTTATCCTGCACCAGGATTTCTAAGCACTGCTCCATAGCCATGGATTCTACCATGTTATTCGTAGCTCTGCCTAAATGTCCATGGAAGATGGAAAGGATATTACCAGTATCATCCCTTAACACCCCTCCAAAGCCCGCATTGCCTGGGTTGCCTTTTGAAGCCCCATCTATGTTATATTTCAGAAAACCCAAAGGGGGAGGATGCCAAAGTTCCTGCTTAGAATCCATAACCATAACTTTTCTATTCAGGCCTTGCGACATAATCCCCTGCATTCCCAACTGTTGAAAAGTGTGCAACAAGAAATGCTTGATGAAGATGCAACAAGATGATGGAGCTTAGTGAAAAGAGTCGCCTTCACTAATTGGGCCCGCAGGCTATTTTTGGTGCAAGTCTATTTTTAGACTATGTCTATTTTTAGACATATGGATCATGTCTATGGATTGCAGGTTGCTGTTTATGGATGATTGATCAAGTTGAGAAAATAGATGGACTTCTATTTTTGATGAAACTGTGAGTGATCAAGTCTATTTTTAGACTGGTTGTCAAAAAATAGAAAAGTCAAATATTATTATCTCACAATAATATTTGGACTATAAACTTAATCTTATTCTCTTGGAGCACTTCAGTTCGAGCTACGGATGTGGCACATGCAATTGCATGAAGGAAATACGTGGTTCTTATGGGTTAGTTGAATATTTGCATGAATGACTTCAGTTAGAACTCAAGTGAGTTGAGTTTAGTGGACTGGAGGTGCAGTTGATGGAGTTGTGTTCAGTTTAGCTTTGTTAAACTGGTTGTATTTAGTCTAACTGGAAAATATACTAGAGATGAGTTGGGTGAATTAGTTATTATTAATTCACAAGTTATTAACTCATAATACAACTAATGAATACATCAGTTAACTCAGTTGCATGTCAGTGCATGTTCAGTTCAGCAGGGACAGGTGTTAGAGAATCAGATTGCGTTGTGACTATAGTTGTGCACCAGATCTTGCAAAAATCAGGGGATTGAGTATGCCAATGAGTTTGCCCACATTGTAGCTTTTTCTCACGTGATTTAGCCAAGGAAAGACGTGGCTGCCTTGGAATTATCACCAGTTCTTGTGCAGGTATTGAGCAGCGGAGGCAGGCAAGCAGCGGAAGAGGTTTGAGCCAGTGATTTATTCAGATCTGAGCTGTATTGTGTGTAACAGGTGGAGCTGGTACTGAATTGCTTGTGATAAGCATTGTACTTTGTAATGTTACATGACTCAATCATTAATATACAGATAGTTGGGGTTTTTAGCGAGATGCTTTCCCCGGGATACATACTGTGTTAATGTGTGAATGCTCTTGATTTTTTATTGTTATTGATGCTGCTATATTGATGATCAACGTAGAGGAGCTTATGTATTGTGTATGTTTTCCGCAATAGTACATGATCAGGATAATCTCTGTTGAATATGTGTTAAATTATTCAAAATTTCTACATGGTATCAGAGCGAGCTGATTTGTAGAAGAATTTCTACACCAACTGTCCCAAAATCCTCATGTCAGCCTCTGAAGGTGGATTTTTAGGGGTATTTCGCACTATGGTGCCACCCATCTCTTTAAGTCGAGTCAAGGTCTTCTTCAAAAGACATTGGAGGGATCTTTTTTCATTTTTGAAAATTCTCTTATTCCTTTCTTTCCAGACATTCCAAATAATGAAGCTAGGTGTAAGAGCCCACGCTGAGCCTAGAATTTCATTATCTGAATAATTACGCCTCCACTTGGTTAGGGTGTTGATGATACACTCTTATCCCTGTCGCTCTTTTGGAAGATGTTGGCAAAAGAATCCCACAAACTACAGGTGAAGATACAATTATTGAGGAGGTGTTCCATGGTTTCTTCTTAGGCTTCACAAAGCTGGCATCTAGAAGGCCCCAGAACACCCCTTTTCCTTATGTTATCCCAAATCAGAATTCTCTTATGATAAACAAGCCACATGAAGATTTTAATCTTCATCCAGCCTTGATGATTCCACATATTCTACCATATTCTATCCGGAGCAAGAGAATCCATCTCAAGGAGTTTGTGTTTTGCCTCCTTAAGATTAAAGGTACCCTCATTATTGTTGCCCCACCTCAATTGATCATGCCCCCCTGTCACTAAAATCTTCCTTTGTTCCAATATCTGCATGAGAGCCTCAGCTTTAGTTTTCAAGGGGTTATCTTCCCTGTAAAGCATGTTCCTCCACTTTCTCCATTTACTTGCATTATTGTTTTGGTCCCAAAAATCTTTGACCTGTGATAACCCAATGATGTTTGTCTCTCTCTTGAGATCCAGAAATTCCTCTTTCAGTAGTATTGGTTCTTGTTGCCATTTATCTTCCCAAAAAAGTGCCAGATCCCCTTCTCTAATTTCCCAAAAGCTATTCTTTTGAACTAAGCCTCTGTTCTCCTAGGCCTTATTCGAGATGTATGAGCCCTTTATATTTCCAGACATCCTTATATGATCGTTATTATCCCAAGTGTTGGCCTATTTTTATGTCCAGATACTAGCCCACTGGGCCTTTGGTTCTTTGACCCATCTCCACCATAACTTAGCTCCTAAAGCCCTGCTTAGAATCATCCAAACCCAGACCTCCTTGATTTTTGGGTTTGCAAATCTTTTCCCAAGCAACTAAGGCCCATTTCCCTTTCCCCCCCCTTACCCCAGAGGAAGTCTCTTTGAATTGTTCTGAATTGTTGTAAGACTCCTTTTGGTGCAGGGAGTGCTGAAAGCATGAAAACTGGGATAGATTAGAGAACAGCCTTTGTAAGCACCAACCTGCCAGCCAAGTTTAAGATCTAATGGTCCAATTCCTGATTTTATCCTGCATCTTATTAATCACCAGTTCCCAGATACTCTTATGAAGAGGTTTAGCAGTGAGAGGGACTCCCAAATATTTTGAAGGAAGAGAATCTTTTTGAAAGCCTAGAATTTTGGAGATATTCCTTTGAATAGCAATATCAGTATTAAAGAAAAATATTTTAGATTTGAAAATATTAACCTCCATACCTATGGCCAAACCAAAGTCAATTAGAAGTTGTTTGTATGCCAAAGCTTCTTTGACTAGAGGAACTCCCTGCAACATGGTATCATCCACAAATTGTTGATGAGTCAAAGTCTGTCCATTCTCAGAAAGTTGAAGACCCTTGATTTTGCCTTCTGCTTTTGCCTGCTTAATCGATCTACCAAGTCCTTCCATCATGAGTATAAAGAGAAAGGGAAAGAGTGGATCTCTCTGCCTGAGACCTTTTAAGGGAATAAAAATCTCAGAGGGAGAGCCATTTACCAAAATTGAAAAGCTAGAAGAGGTTACCAAAGCCATGACCCATCTAACCCAATTATGATCAAACCCAAAAGCAATAAGAACCCTCCTGATATAGGTCCAGTTCAACTTATCATAGGCTTTAGCTAGGTCCAACTGCATGATCATTCCAGCCTTCCTGTTGCTAGTCAGTGAGTGCACCACCTTCTGTGCTTGAATGATGTTATTGAGAATTTGTTTGCCTTCCACATAACCAAATTGCTCCCTAGACACCAGAGTGGGGAGAAGAGGTTTGAGTCTGTTAGCTATAACCTTGGAAATAATCTTGTAAATCACATTGCACAATGATATGGGTCTAAACTTATTAGGAGTTAGGGCATTATCTTGTTTAGGGATCAATGAAATGAAGGAGGTGTTGAGAGCCTTCAGAATAGTTTTATTTCTCCTGGAATCTTCCACTACATTCAGAATATCTTGTTTAACAATATTCCAGTAGGCTTTAAAGAAATCCACATTAAAACCATCAGGAGCTGCTACTTTACCATTCTGCATTTCCTTGAGGACTTCATTGATTTCCTCTTCAGTTACTGGCCTATTGAGGTTGAGATTATCCTCTCTAGACACTAGTCTTGGTATATGTCTGAAAGGCTCTCTATTGGAAATGGTTTCCTTTGCAATCCCACTAAAGTGTTGAACTAATACAACTTCTATTTCTTCAGGGGTGCTGAGTAGTTGTCGTTCCTCATCCTTAATCGAGGAGATTCTATTATGAGCTTGGTTTGCCAAGGTTGACTTGTGGAAAAATCTGGTGTTTCGTTCCCCTTCCTTTAACCATTGCACTCTATATTTTTGTCTCCAAAATATTTCCTCTTGTTTGCATAAGTTCTCCCACTCATGCTAAAGTTTGGTGGCTCTATCATTGCTAACTTTATCAAAGCTGACCTTGATAAGGGATTGGTTGAGTATCTGCAGTTTGGTTTCAACAGCTTTTTTTCCTTCGAAAATATTGCCAAATTCTTTCTTTTTCCACTCTTTTAGCCTGAGCTTAATATGTTTAAGTCTTTTGTGAAGAAGGAACATGCTTGTACCCTAAAAATGCAGATCTTCAGACCACCAACTTGAAATGTTGTTGATAAAATTTGGATGGGTGAGCCATATGTTCTCAAATCTAAAAGGTCTATTCTTGGGAGTACCAATGCCCCTGATCTCTAGTTGAATTGCCCAGTGATCAAATCCTCCAAAGGGAAGAATCCTTGCTTCCATTCCATTATCATTGAGTATAAGGTCCTTTGATATGATAAATCTGTCTAGATTTGAAGCCACCAGAGACCCTCCTCCTCTTCTATTGTTCCAAGTAAAGAGACCATTACTTGAATCAATGTCAACCAGTTTCATAGTGTCCATAAAAGATTGAAAAGCTAAGGCATCTTTGGTTAGAGCTCTAGTGCCCCCTTTTTTCTCCGATAGTGATTTGATCATGTTGAAGTCCCCACCCATAATCCATGGAATCCCAACATATCTCTCTCTGAGATCCATAAGAGAATTTAGAAATCTCAATTTGTCGTCCATTCTCTGAGGGCCATAAACATTCGTTACCAGATAGATCTCCCTATCCCCCACAGGTTGAATGACCACTGATAAATAATTTCTGGAAGCTTCAGCATCTATTATACTAATCTTTAGGGGATTCCAAAGAGTAAGAATGCCACCTACTGTATTTTCTGCCTTGACTTCTAGAAACTCAAAACGACTGAGCCATTTACTATGAAGTTCTTTAATTTTCTGAATAGAACATTTAGTTTCCTGGATAAATATAATATCCGGAGCTTCCCGTTTCATTCTGTTACTAAGTAATCTTTGCTTCCTTTTACTACCTAGACCCCTGATGTTCCAAGAAGTAAACTTCATCATTAAAGATTAGTGAAAGAGTAATTGGTTAGGTCTTTCATCTTACCTGAATCTATCATTAGCTTTCCACACTCCATCAACAACTCATTCTGCTTTTTTCTGCCTCTTTTCTTTCCTGGGCCTCGAGGTGCTAATCCTGGTGTGTTTTTATATATTTCAGACCTTCTTTGCCATGGTTTGTCATGATACCTTGCCTTTCCAACCCACTAGCCTGGGTTTTCCATAAGTACAGTTGTTGTACTCTAGAGAACTCTTCTTGAGGTAATGAATCTAACCCTCCCATGGTTCCCTGTTTCAAGAACCCTTCCAAATCTAGGTGTTCTCTGTCTAGAATCTCCTGCAGTTCATGATCCTCCATTTCCATCTCGCTCTGGGTCATTTCCTGGTCCATATCCACTTCTACATCACTCATTGTAGCCTCTTTCTGTATGTTATTGTTCTTTGGTTGGTCTTTGTCTTCCTCTGTCTCCTTGTCCTCTAAACTTTCCTCTATTCCTTAATCTACTTTTATCGTCTCTTCTTCTTCCTTGAGAACTTGGAACCTATTCTGTGTAACTTGAGGCCCTTTTGCTTCATGTTGCTTAAGTCCCCTTTTGCCGCCTTTTCTTCTGTGGCTCACTTTGTGAAAGCTTTTTGTATCTTTCATTGTGGAAATTCTGCTCTTATTCTCGATTTTACTGAGAGGGAAATCTTTGAACAGGTGTCCATGCTCATGCTATCTGCGACATCTAAAAAGAATATGTTCATAATCTACTGTTTGTACCTATTGTTCATCATAAACTTCCAAGATCAACTCATCTGGTAGAGCTCCGGAGAGATCCATTTCCACACAGATTCATGCAAAGGAAGTATATTTTGCTCTTCTAGTGGCTTCTGAAGCCTTGATAAAACGTCCTAATTTATTACCCATGGTTGTTAACGATTTTGTTTACCAGTAATCAAGAGGAAGGGAGTAAAGTCTTACCCACACTAGAACTGATGTGAAAGTCTCCGGCTTCGGGACAAAGTTCATCATCCACGACCTCATATAGAGGCCAACAGCAGCATAGAAGTAGGGCCCTCCTTCAAACACTCTGTCTTTATCCTCAATATTAGCGAAGACCACTGTAAGGAATCCTTTTGACCCCAGATATAGGTCAATGCTCCCTTTTTGTTTCCAATAGTATTTAATCCATGTCTATAAATCTTTTTCACTGGGCCATACTCCCATGAATT
Organism: Pinus taeda; assembly: GCA_000404065.3. Lineage (NCBI taxonomy): Eukaryota > Viridiplantae > Streptophyta > Pinopsida > Pinales > Pinaceae > Pinus > Pinus taeda. The sequence continues at coordinate 198,924 of APFE030617543.1, read as the reverse complement.
TACAAATGATAGCATAAGTTTGCATGTGGTCCCTGTGTGCCTACAGCGTAGGATCATTTAGGACTACCCTGGGTGTAACCTCAGATTTGGGCTTACAAGGTTCTTTCTGTGCCTTGGTTTTTTCTCCCTTTTCCTTGTCAGTATCTTCCTTGTCTTTTGTGCTTTTATTTTCACAATGTTTGTCTTCCTCCTGCTCTTCTTCTTTAATCTCTTTCCCCTCGTCATCAAGACTTCTGACTTCTTCCATTGGCTTCTTACCACGGCTGGTAACAACCTACTTGTAGGAGGACTAGAGCTCCCTCCTCCACTCCCTACCATGGAGATAAGCGCTTGCAAACTTTCAACCTTAGCTGTTCTTCGTGCTCACCAGCACTCTCCGTCTTTCACCTATTCCTCAGAGAAAATCAAATAACGTTATCATATCAAATAATAGATATTAAATAATTTAACATGAATTTTAGTAAATTAACCATTAGTTATACATGGTTTAGGATAATATGTACTTTGGTTGATTTGTACATAAACACAATAATATCATTAGATAGTGATAATATTATAAGGCCAAGCGGGTTTTAGAAAGTAGCACTCAACAACAGACCACCTCCTTACGATTAGGATTATTATGGAGGAATGTCGCAATGATAAATCCAATCTCTTTTGTTGCTTTGTGGAATTTAGAAAGGCTTTTGATACACTTCTTAGAAACAACCTTTGGAACAGATTAGAAGAGCTAGAGGTTCCTTTTGAGTTGAGAGTTGCCACTATAAGGTTATACGAGAATGTAATTGCCAAGTTAAAGAGCAATGAGGGGTGGTTGAAAGATATTAAGTGTAATATTGGAGTTAAACAAGGTTTCCCCCTCTTCGCTACCCTATTTGGCATTTACATTGACAAGCTAGAAGGTTGTTTAAAGGAAGCAGGATGTGTTGGCACGATCTTAGCTGGGATAGTCATTATCATTCTTCTCTACGCTGACGATATTGTTCATCTCGCAAGGTGTCCATCTGATCTTGATAAGCAACTTATACTTCTTAAGGATTTCTACTCTACCATGGGTATGATTGTTAACACTGACAAAACAAAAGTTATGATTATCAAATCCAAGAAGGACACTTATGCTAATTTTATGTATGACAATAGTAACTTGGAGGAAGTGTCTTCCTACAAGTACCTAGGAATTGATATTCATCACAAGCTCCACTGGAACTATAGCATTGAGAAAAGGATTAATGGGGGATGGAAAGCTTATTTTGGTCTTGAAAATAATTGTATAATGACAAACCTTGTAATGTGGGATAGAAAGAAGTTCCTATTTGAAACTTTAGTCACTCCGGTTATCTTATATGGATGCGAGGCTTGGGGTTGTAGCATCTCTAGAGAATCCTAGAGAAAGATTGAGCAAATCCAGAAGCGTTTTATAATGTATAACCTCAAAATTAGAAGCAACACACCCTATCCTATTCTCCTTATAGAAGTGGGTCTTTCCCCTATCGATAGCTTAGCTATGACTAGGCTTCTATTATACAAGCACAAACTCAATAACATAGGAGACCATAGACTTCCTAAGCTAGCTTTAAATTCCAGCCAAAACCACTTAAGGCTCAAATGAGGTTGGTATAAAGACACCAGGGCTTGGTTAAACCATTGTGAGATCGAAGAGAATGTTGCATTGCAAAACATTAATTACATTAAAAATATTGTTACTTCTAAGTTCAAAGAAAAAATGTGGTGTGAGAAAGATTTTTTTTTTTTTAGACAAAGTTCGGTTGCTATATTATAGGCTGAAAAAAGGAGTCAGTTCTCCATATAAACAGTATTTTCTGAGTGTCTTGGATCAAAGGAATTACAAAATGGGACTCTTCCTTGATCCTTGTTCTAGCAGTTCTGCTTCTAAAGCTTCCTAAGCTGCTGTAAATCCTAACAAACTGGAAAGACCAAAATTTACAACTGCAAAACATATTTAATCTATATCTATATGACTAATCTACCTAGCCGTGGAATCTTCTGGGTTTGGGTCTGGTTCCACCTGCTTTGCGCTAGAGGAGCTGGGAGCTTCCTTGTTCTTTTTGTCCATCATGTACTGTAAAATTTGGATCGATTCTTTTGCGTCGCTACAGCGATTTACCAGATTTCTGAACTGTTCATAGAGTGATGATGCTCTGTGCAGGAAGAGATTGATCTCTGTCCTGTATTTCTCATTCAGGATCCGATATTGGTCTTCTATTCTTGTCTCCAGACTCCTGACTTGATCCTGCATAATATTATGTTGCGACCTTAGCTCATCAAACTCCGCCTGAAGATCCGCGCAGTGGAGGCAGTATTCTGATCGCGCCATTAGCTCAAATAACTCCTTTAACTCACTGCTTCACCTTTCGCTGTTCCAGACACAGAAATGACAAGTATCGCTCAGGCAATCTTGCTTAATGTGATGGAGGGTTCTCTTCTTCACTGTACTAAAAGAGTTTATCTGAGCACTTCGAGATAAGCTCTCAAATAACTCCTTAAACTCACTATTTCGCCATTCGCTGTTCCAGACACAGAATTGCCAAATTTCGCTCAGGCAGTCTTGCTGGCTATGATGGAAGGCTCCCTTCTGCACTGTATAAATAGAGTTTGTTTGAGCTCTTCGGGAGAGTAAACCGCTGTGGGTCACGAGATTGTTCTTGCGCCCAGGGTCCGGATGCAGATCCCACAGGGTATGGGTGATCACTATGAAGGGACAATTCCTACCTAGAGCCTTGTGCTTTCGCATGCTTCAGATCACCTTTCCGATTGCATTTTTGAACAAAATCCTTGCGTGTCGTCCTACTCTGTCGTTGACACAGATTACCTGGTCTTTCCCTCTGTTTCTGAATGATGGCGGATGTTTATTATTGACTAGAGTTGCAGTAGTCATGGTAAAGATTGCATTAACACGCTGGAGTTACAGCACAGAATTCCAATAGAGCGCACACATGCTTTGTTGGCAAGCTTATCTGCCTCCTTGTTCAGGCCACGTAGGATGTGATGGTAGTTGACCTCTTCCATTGCTGCGTGCAGGATTTGATTTCTCTGATTTATTTGCTGAAGGAGGATATTTGGAGAGCTTTGGCGATGTACCATAAGGCAGATGATTATAGATGAATCCCCAAATACGTTTGCCTTCGTGATCCCAAGTTTGATTAATTGAGTGAGCCCCTGAAACAGAGCCAATCCTTCTGCTCTGTTGTTGGAATTTTCCCCTAGCCCCCATTCGAAACTAAGGATACATTCCCCGTTTGCATTGCAAATGAGGCCCCCTACACCCGCTAACCCCGGATTTGATTTAGCTGCGCCATCAAAGAATAAACAAAACCTATTGCAATTGCTCAACCATTTAGTGAATTCCTCCTCCTTTAGCCTCAGCTTCCAACCCCTGTTTTCTTCTCTTACCTTTTTCCCCTGCCTATTAGTTTCTTGTGCTCTAGGTATATTCTCCAGGGCGTAGCTGAGGAAATTCCTCTCTTCTACACTGTAGTTTGTTGCATCTATCCTGCCTCTGGTATTATTTGTAATTGCTTCGATAGCCAACATTTTAGCTTTATGACAAATTTTTCTAATGTAGATTCCCTTCTCCTAGAAGACCTTGCCATTTCTTGCTAACCAAATGCGCCAAAGGAGAGTGTATGGTATAGTGTTCCATACTCTTTGCGTCAATTGACTTCTTTTTTCCTTCCATGGACAATTCTTCCTCCAGTTATGGATCGTTTCTCCTATGGTGCTCTGAGATTCCCGGGTTAACTCTCCAATTGAGGCCATCCTCTTCCAGCATTCTTCTGCCACCGGGCATTCTAAAAATAGGTGTTGCATAGTTTCCTCTAATCTGCAACAATTTGGGCACCTGGATGGGCCCATGATGCCTCTCTTTCTTAGATTCTCTGGTATCAGTGTTTTCCCTCTCAGGAGCAGCCAAAGAAAAAATTTGACTTTGGGTGGTGCTTCTACCTTCCACACTAATTTCCATTGGTTCCAAGTTTCCGTTTGGTAGGTGCTGTCACAGAGGTATTGATGCCCAGCTTTAACTGTGTAATGGGTGCCTGTTGGATCCCATCAATACCCATCCATGCTACCTTCTTGAACCAGAGCTTTGCTGTGAAGAAACTTCTTTAGAGCATTGAGGCTATCTTCTAGCATATTGGGAGGGTCCGGAAGATGCCATCCAATCCATGCACGTGTGTGGGTATTCCATTTTGCTATTTGAGAAAGATGGTAAAGGCCTTTATTGTTGAGCCAAGTTACAATCGAGATTACCTCTGCTTTGGATCCCAAAGGTTGCTGCCCTAGGATTTTGTCATTGGAGAAGTTGATGCTGCTTCCCCCTCCTGGGACCTTAGATATTTTTTGTCGCATAAAGGGAATTGCCTTCTTACATAGTTGCCAAATTTTTTTGCAGTCTCTGTTTGGTATATTAGAGTCCAAGAGCTGCTGCCTAGTGCAATTTAAGTATTTTAACTCCAGTACTTTCTTCCACCACGCTGTTGGACTAGTGATCAGTCTCCACACTATTTTTGCTCCTAGAGCCAAGTTAAGAAATTTTGGGGACCTGATACCCAATCCACCTTTTTCCTGTGCCTGGATTATGCTCTTCCAACCCACTAGATTGAATTTAGTTTTATCTGTTTTCCCTCCTTGCCAGAGGAAGTGTCTAAGAATTCTTTCCATTTTCTAATGGAAGATAGCGTGGGCATGATATAAGGAAAAGCGATATAAAGGAAGAGATGTGATACCTGAATTTAGAAGGATTAGCCGTCCTGCTGGGTTTAGCCACATTGTGCCCCATTGTTGCACTTTCCTCTCTATTTTATCAAGTATCTCGTTCCAAGTAACAGCTTTTAGAGGTCCCAGACTAACTGGCATTCCTAAATAGGAAAAATGTTTCCAAGTTAGTTTGCTGGGAACTCAAAAAATGCTTGCAATGCTGTGAATGATGTGATTTGCAGTGTTCCATCCATAGATGCAACTCTTTGCCTGGTTGACTTTCCCTCCTGAGTAATCCATGAATTGGTCCAAGAGCTTTTTAAATCTCCTTGCTATTGTTGTTGAGGCTCCTCCTATCAGCAGAGTGTCATCCGCAAACTGTGAGTGATTAATGTTCTTTGCTCCTTGTTCAGTCTTGATGCCTGTTATGAGTCCTACTCTTTAGTTGTAATCCAGTGCTTGACTAAATGATTCAGCCATGAGGATAAACAGATAGGGCGAAAGCGGACAACCTTGCCTGAGACCACGAGAAGATTGAAAGGCTGAACATGGTCTCCCATTTATCAAGGGAGATATCCAAGGGCCAGTTATGCATGCAGCAATCATAGTAGTGAAAGAGGGATCGAATCCCATTTTATGACGGACAATGAACAGATAAGAATGCCTTACTCTATCAAAGGCATTTTGCAAGGTCCAGTTTTAGAACAAATCCTTTTTCCTTCCTGGTTAAGCTCGAGTGGATGGTCTCTTGTACAAGAAGAATAGAGTCTGATATATGCCTGTTTGGGAGGAATCCTCCTTGATTTTCAGAAATCACAGAAGGAAGGAGGGGTTTAAGTTGGGTTGCTAAGATTTTTGAGATGATTTTATAAGCTGAGTTACATAATGAAATTGGTCGGAACCTCGTAAAGGAGGAAGGGCGATTTTCTTTCGGAATCAAAGCTAGGTAAGCGGAATTAGTAAATCCTCCCATTTTACCTTTTTTCATTACCCAACGAATCATCTTTAGGAGGTCTTTCTTTATCATTGTCCAATATTCCCGATAGAAGCTAATAGGGAATCCATCTGGTCCTGGAGCCTTGTCCGGGTGTAAACTCCAGATGGCTGCTTTGCTTTCCTCCTCTTCTACTTCTTTAATGAGCTTGCTGTTCATCTCTTGAGTAACTCTTTTAGGCATATGCTGGAGCATGCTTGAGTAATTCTCTGTGCCTTTGTCTTCAGTCAATAACTTACTGAAGTGCCTTGTGGCTGCCTATTTTATTGACTGCTGGGTGCTGTAACAATTTCTTTCATCATCCATTATAGCGCTCACTGTGTTTCTGATCTTTCTCACTGTAGCTTGGTTATGAAAGTATGCAGTATTTTTATCTCCTTCCTGTAGCCAGAGTTGCCTCGATTTCAGTCTCCACTTTGTTTCTTCCTCCTTGAGGATTTGGCGCAGTTGAGCATATAGTTTGCCTTCTTGTTCCTTGTTCTGTTGGGATAATCCTTGCATTTCAATTCTCTGTTGTACCTCCTCCAGCTCTTGTTTGAGTTTCTTTTTATGCTTCTCAGGCTCTTGGTAATTACTCTTTGCCCATTTCTTTAGATCCTGCTTTACTCTTTTCAATTTTGTCTCCCAGATATGAGTCGGAGATCCCTCTACATGGTGAATCCAGACCGCATGCACCACTTCTTTTGCCGCTGGAGATCAATTCCAGACAGCGCTGTATTTGAAGGGGAGGGGCCCGAGAGGACAATGGTGTTGGAGATTTAGCGTTATCGGATAATGATCAGAGGCCGACACATTGAGGATATTTGAGTATCCTATTGAAAAAGTGGATAGGTAGTCTATGCTAACAAGAAAACGATCAAGTCGTTCCATGATGTTGCTGGTGCCAATGCGCCTGTTGCTCCAGGTATATCTACGGTTTTTGGGCCTGATATCAACTAGAGCGTGATCCTGAATTATGGCCTCCAATCGACTTCTGAAAGGATTAGAGGTGAAATTGCCTCCTCTTTTTTCATTTGCGTGCTGCACCAAGTTGAAGTCACCAGCTATAATGAGATTAGCGTTTCGATCCATTTCTATACTTGCTGCCAGGGTGTCCCAGCAGATCTCCTTTTCTCTATACTGATTTGGAGCATACACATTGTACACAGTTACTGATTGGTCTCTTGTTCTACTTTCAAGAGCGGTTCGGATCCAACTTTGCTGACTGTTGGTAGAACTGCACATCCATTTGTTACTGTCCCATAAAGTTGCTATGCCACCTGAAGCTCCTCTTGCCTCACTTATACTTCCACAAAATCGCTTATGTTGACTCATTACTCTGCTCATTTCACTTTGATCTTGCTTTGTTTCCTGTATAAGCATGATTTCAGGGTTTTCGCTATCTATTAGTTCCTTAAGGGCAACTAGCTTTGAGGGGTGCCCTAATCCCCTGCTGTTCCAAGACAACATTTTCATCATGAGTTACCTGATGTGTGGAGAGGTGCTCACCTCTCATGTACCTTACTGCTTTTTCTTTTTCCTGGGGCCCAAGAATAAAGCTCTCTATAGGAGTTTGTGTGCCTAGAGCTATATCTTTTTGTGCATTTTCATCCCTTTGCTGTTTAGCTGTTTTTCTTCCAGGTCCTGGTTTTTTCTGAACATCGCTTGGAGCTCCATGGTCCTTTGAAGAATTTCTGGTAGTTCTCGAAGAGGGCGGATCAGGCAAGGGTTGCATGGAGGGGGAAGAAGATTGGGGAGGGGGATCAGAGGGTTGCAAATCCGGACCAGGCTCAATCTCAGATAGGATCAGAAAAGGGTTGGAAGAAGGGGGGATTGGAGGATCAGGGATCAGAGAGGGAGGAGTTGGGGGTCGATGATTGGAGGTTCCTGGGACATCAGTTTCCAGAGGAGATTTATGAGGAGCTGCTGACTTTTTATTTTTCACAGGTTCCCATTGACCTTCCTGCTCATCATTATCAACATTGACAATTTTTGTACATCTATTTGCAAAGTGTCCGTATTCATGACATACCTTGCATTTGAATGGTATCTGCTCGTAGTCTAGTTGCTGGATATGGCTCCAATCATCAACTTTCAACTTGATCGCCTCCGGAAGACCTCAGCCTAAATCAACTTCTACACAGATCCTCGCGCACACCTGCATGTTGTCTTTGGGTTCACTGCGATCTATGTATTTTCCAACTGCGTTGCCTATTGCTTTGACAGAATCACCCCCCCAACAGTGGAGAGGAAGATGGGGCAACCGCACCCAAACTGGAACAGCATTCGAGATGTCTAATTCTGGATCAAAATTCGGGGTCCATTTATTGAGGTAGAGGCCTCTGGAATCCATAAAATATGGTCTGTTCCTGAATATTAGATCTTTGTCCTCCTTCGTCTCAAAATGAAACGTGTAGTATCCTCTGCCACCGAATCTAATGGATATTTTTCCCTGAGTCTTGTCCGTCCAGTTTCTTTCAACCCATCTTTGCACTGTTTTAGGCAACGGCCAAAGTCCTGTGAACTGCCCAATGAGCCCTTTCTCTACAAGAGAAAGGGCTGCCATGCGAGGGATTGCAGGTGGCAGTTGCACTTCCTGTATTACATCAAGCTTCTTGACAAATTTAGTTGCTTCTGGACGGGTTCATTGCGGGGGGAGAGATCTTACCAGGTTGGAGAAGGCCCGTTGCAGATCCGGATCCCCACAGGGAGGATCCGCAGGGTCCATGCTGGCGCTGCTGCAGGAAAGGGTCAGGCGCACTCAGGTCAGGCTCCGTTCAGGCGGTGTGAGAAAGATTTAGCAGCGAAAAGAAAATTAAGATATTATAAGGAGGTCATTAACCCCACCCTAGAAGATCAAAAGTATCTCTCTGTTTTAACTAGCTCAAAGAAGAAAATTAATATAGCCAAGATTAGAAAGAACTCTCATGAGCTCCATAGTGAAACGGGTCGTTGGAAAATTCCTAAAACACCATGCATGGAAAGGTTCTGCCATCTATGTGAAAATATGAACATCGAGGATGAAAATCATTTCCTCTTAGAGTGCCCCGCGTACAACCACATTAGATCTCAGTTTCAAAATCTTTGTTGCATTACTGACCTTCCTAGCTGTTTACGTTGTCAAAATTACAATGAGATCGGGAGGCTTCTCTCCAAGCTTTTTGAGTTTAAGAATAAAATCTTAAATCAAATTAAATAATTCATTTCTTTAGGTCTGATAGACCAAAGTTTGGTCTTAGTGGACATTAACCATCATCATCATCATCATAAATATTATTATCTCCATAGGCTATTATATGCATTTAAGTATGGAATCGACTATGAGCTTTTAGTACACGTTATCCTTCATGATGTATACTCTATTATGCCTGCCTCTGGCAGGTATTATGCATTAGCGTTATCCTTCATGATGTATACTCTATTATGCCTCCCTCTGGCAGGTATTATGCATTAATTTTTTGTTTGACCATCTATTTTGGTAAAAAATGCTAAATAATATTCAATTTTACAAAGTAAAACTTTAACAATTAATTTTCTTACTTATTGCAATATTTTTTTTTTTTTTTGTAAGCTGGGGTATTTTATTATCTACAGGGAAAATATAAGTACAAAACAAAGGCTCCTCAATCTGCCCTGAAGGGAAACCAGATCTGTTGGAGCCTAAACTTACAGACGCCAATAATGATATCACAACTGTTAATAGTCCAGACTGATAAGAGTATAATATGTCTTTTTACTATCTAAAGAAAACTGCAGACTCAAAAAACACGATTAGCAGACCACTTAACAACTGCCGCAGGGACGGCCAGAAAGAAGTAATGTGACATTTACTTAACGATAGACACAGGAAGTACGTTCCCAAAAAACAAACACTTAGACAACTGCCTCAAGGGCGACCCAGAAGGAGCACTTAAGAAACAAAGCTAACGGCATGCAACAGGAAAAAAGGGGAAAAACCCGGCTATTCGCAGCACTGGAAACCTTCAGTCGATGTTGATATTGACACGATCCTTCTTCTGCTCCACCAGCATAGCCTTGATATCCTTGAGGAGCTCATTCTGTTGCCTTACCAGCATCTCCACATTTGCCACATCTTTTTTCGCTGCCGCCGTGTCCTGAGCCATCTCCACCATTTCAGCAGCAACCTGTTCCATGGCCTTAGCCAGAAGGTGCTTCAGGACCCAATAGGTGTGGAGAGCATGACGATACAGGGTAAGCCTACCGCGAGTATGACTAGGGTCTGGTAACTTCAGAGACCAATCATTCATTTCGGGGTCTGAAGGCTCCTCCAGCACTTTCTCCTCCATAGCTTCAATAATGTTCCTAATGTGAGCATTTGAATCCAAGTTGTAGGCATGTTCTGCCTCATTCACCGTCTGACTGAGAGACCTGTTTCTTCTTTTGTGCCTTTTCTGCTTCCGGCTACTCTCCGCCTTGCTAGTGGCCTGTCGGGGGCGTCCGCGACCTCTCTTCGTCTGATGTTTTCTCACATCTCCTTCCTCACCTCGTTGCGCACTTCTACTACTCTGTCCGGTTTCAAATCTCTTGCCTCTGGGTTCCTTGACCTGCCTGCATTCCAGTTCCTCCGAGCTTTCTATTTCAATTTTGGTTCTGATCCCTTCATCGCGCGTGCCTTCCGCAGCATCCTTCCCCTCTCGAGCATCCCTAGCTCTATATTCACTCATTTTCGATCTTTGGAGTCGCTGGTTGGGGGTCCTTCGCCAAAGCTCCGCTTCACTCTTCACCTTCCTCGGAATGTTTCTACTGGACATTCTATCTCCTTTCCGCCTTATAACTTCCCTCCCACCTTTGCTCAAATGATGCGGAGACTCCCTCTTGCAATTTCCACTAATACCCCGAATGCGAGCCTTGGGGTTGTGAATCATTTTTTGGTTTGGGCCGCAAACCTGACTTGCAGCACAATCATTTATTATCACTGACGGGGTGCGAAGGGCACCGCCCTTCTGTCCTCTCCGAATAGCCTCCGGATGATGTCTTAATCTCCCTCTCCCTCGCCGCTCAGGGGTGCAATTAAACCTGTTCCACATCATAATTATCCTTTCTAATGAGCTGAATTAGCCTGTCCCATCGTGCCAGCTCTTCCTGATTGGTCCAGCTGTCATCGATTGGCTCCATTCGTTCATTACTTCCCCAATTCGCCAAGCAGTCGGCAGGTTTATTACCCTCTCGTCGAACATGTGACGTGATTGTGAAATCGATACCTGTCAGCATATCACCTATTTCTCGGATTGTATTAGCGCTTCGCCAACTTTTCACCACCTTCTCCCAACTCTTCCCCTGGATTAGTTGCCTGATCGCATTGATCACCATGGTGGAGTCGCCTTCAATTTCCAACTTCCTGTATCCGTTTCTTCTGGCAATTTTGAGGCCTTGGTAAACCGCCATGAACTTTGCCTCGTTATTGGTCATTGTTCCTCCATGCTCCACGTAGATCCACTCTGTAGCCCCTGCTTCATTTCTGAAAATTCCTCCAAAACCCGCTGGACCCGGATTCCCTTTAGCGGCGCCATCGCAATTGAGTTTAATAAATCCCTCTGGCGGCTTTCTAAAAACCGATCGGCTTTGATTTTCTAATTGACAGTTCTGTTTGGAGACTTGTTGGTATATCATCCCCTGTTCTACGTTTATCTTCTTAAGGATTTCTGTCTCAGCGTCTGTGGTTTTCCAGTCTTCGTCTGCCCAGTTCTCCGCTAGGATTGTCTCTCTAATTTGCTTTAATGTTCTCTTCCATATTTCCTTCGGACCTGTGGCCTTTCCTTTGAAAATTCGACTATTTCGTTCCTTCCACAAATTCCAAATAATGAATCCTGCTGAAATGCTCCACGCCCGTCTGACAATTTTGCTGTGGAATTTTCCTTCTCCCCGCTCGCTAAGGGTTTGGATAATATCACGCGGGTTTCTAGCTGTTGTTGCGAATAGGCTTTCTGTTTGCTCCCACTGAAATTGAGCCGCACTGCAGCCATTAAGTAGGTGTTCATGGTTTTCTTCTTCTAGATTACAAAGGCAACATCTCGCGGGGCCATAGAAGCCTCTTTTTTGAATTCTATCCCATGTTAAAATTCGTTTTCTTCCTACTAACCAAGCAAACATCTTAATCTTCGGCCACCACTTTGTGTTCCAGATCTTTTTCCACTTCTGTTCTTCGTCTCCTGGATCATTTTGGGTTTTTAGTTTATAGGCTTCTTGTATTGAGAAAATCCCCTTTGTTTCTTTACCCCATCGGAGGATGTCTCTGCCATCTCGCTTTTTTATCTTTCTGGAATCCATTTCCTTCCTGAACACTGATTTTTGTTCTTCCGATGTGTTCCTGTTCCATTCCTCCAGAGGCTTCCAATCTCGCCATTCCTCATTTCCGGGTGCTGCATTCCAATAATCTTTGACCGTCAGGAGGTCTCTGGCAACGCCTGATCTGTGAATTTCCTGCATGTCTGGTATGTTCATCATTTTTCCCCTTTGCTGCCAATCCTCATCCCAAAATCTCGCTATCTGGCCTCCTCTAATTTCCCAGAAGATATGATTGTCGACTAAGTCTCTGCTTTGGAGGGATAAGTTCCAAATATCCGAGCCACGAGGAATATTTTGGTCTCTAAGAATTCCTTCCGGGGATAGAGGCATGTTGTATTTAACAGTCCAGATTTCTTTCCATAAGTCTAAACCCCCTTGCAGCCATCTCCATCTTAATTTAGCAGCCAAGACTTGATTTAAGGTCCATGGATCTCTGAGGCCTAAGCCACCTTTTCCCTTGGGTTTGGTTAGACTCTTCCACGAACAGAGGGCCCATTTTTTTTGTTGCTTCGGGCCTCCCCATAGAAATTTTCTATAAATTTCCACCAGTTTATTACAAATTCCTTTAGGGGCAGCCATTACAGATAAAGGATATATCGGGATTGCTTGTATTGTGGCTTTGAGGAGCACCACCCTAGCTGCTATGTTCAGAGCACGGAAGGTCCAGTTTTCCAGCCTTTTCGTGATCTTTTCAATGATATTTTTCCAATTACCTATTTTAAGGGTAGAAGTGTCCAGCATAGTTCCTAGATATTTGGTAGGGAGATCCCCTAACCTATATCCCATGACTCTGGTTAGATGATTCTTAACTGGTTCCGCAGTGTTAAAGAAAAAGGTTCTGGATTTGTCATTATTCACCTCCATCCCTGAACTTTCCATAAATATCTCTAGTATTTTCTTTATCCTTTTGACTTCTTGCAGGGTGGCTTTGCAGTATATCATTATGTCATCCACAAATTGTTGATGTGTGACTGTGGTTCGATTCCCCCATAATTTGAGGCCTTGAATTTTCCTTTCTCTTGCTTCCTTTTTAAAATATCTACCTAATCCTTCTGCTGCAATGATGAAGAGAAAGGGAGATAATGGATCCCCTTGCCGGAGACCTCTTGAGGCATTGAAAGTTGCTGTTGGCGCTCCATTAAGCAAAATAGAGAAATTTGGAGTAGAGATCATACTTATGACCCAGTTCACCCATCTATCACAGAATCCAAAGGCTTTGAGGATTCTTTCAAGGTACTTCCAACTAAGCTTATCATAGGCTTTTGAAAGGTCAAGTTTAATTAGCATACCCTTTTCTTTTTTAGTTTTCAGAGTGTGAAGGACTTCCTGGGCTACCACAAGCCCATCCAGAATCTGCCTACCTTCAACAAATCCTGTTTGTTCAGGGGAAATAATACTTGGTAGGATCAATTTTAATCTCTGGGCAACAATTGAGGCTATTATCTTGTAGATGACATTACATAGGGCTATAGGGCGAAAGCCATCAGCCTGTTCAGCCTGATTAGTTTTTGGAATCAGGGTTAAAAGGGTTGAGTTTATTCCTGGCCATATTCTTTGGTTTATTCTGGCCTCCTCTACAACTTCCAGAACATCTGAGGCAAGGAACTTCCACCCTACTTGGAAGAATTCAACAGTGTACCCATCCGGGCCAGGGGCTTTGTTCCTTTTCATGTTTCTAACTATGTCCTCCACTTCTTCCATGGTGATTTTTCTCATAAGTGCCAAGTTTTGATCTCTTGTTATGACGTTTGGAATTTCATTACTTATCTTGGCTATGGCATCTGCTCTGCCAATTTGTGGTTCCCTCAGAATGTCTTTGAAATGATTTACCAGAACTTTTTCAATTTCTTCATGTTGCAGGACTCTTTGTCCTTCTTGGTTTTTGATGGAGAAAATTCTGTTCCTTTGTCTGTGCTGAACCATTGCTTTATGGAAAAACTTAGTATTCCTCTCTCCCTCCCTGAGCCATTGAACCCTTGATTTCTGCTTCCATAAAATCTCTTCTTGTTTTCTTCTTTCTTCTAACTGAGTTAGCACTCTGCCTTCTTCTTGTGTTCTCTCCTCCTCTATTCCTTCCATGATATCCATCTGCCGAAGGTCTTCCATTCTCTGTTCTAATCTCTTTTTATCCTCCATAATATTCCCAAATTCTTCTTTATTCCATTTCTTTATCTTATTCTTCATTTCCTTCATCTTGAGTTGAAAGGTGTGCATCTTATTTTTTCCCCTTTGCTCACTCCTCCTCCACCATTCTTCTAGCTTCTCCATCAGTCCTTCATTTCTCAGCCAGAAAGCTTCGAACCTGAAGGGCTTGTTGGGAGGCCTTTGCTTTAGGTCTATCTCTAATTTTACCGGCCAATGGTCCAATCCTGATACCGGAAGAATGGTGGCCTCTATAAAGACATCCTTTAGTATTATTTGCTCTGAGATTAAGAATCTATCCAGACGAGAGGCAATTTGGTTAACACCTCCTCTCCTATTGTTCCACGTATGGCTTCCATTGATGGTTTGGATGTCAATCAGGTGTTGGTCCCTTATGAGGTCTCCAAACTGTTCCATAACCTTATCTGATCTTCTATTTCCTCCTCTTTTTTCATCTAGGGTTTTAATCAGATTAAAATCCCCACCTACTATCCATTGTTTTCCAGGTATGAGGCAGCGCAAGGCTTTTAGATTTTGTAAAAAGTTTTCCTTTTTGTTTTGGATATGAGGGCCATACACCCCTGTTATAATAACCTCTTCCTTAGTTCCAACTATACTTGCAGTACCAGATAAAATTCTTGGGAGACTCATCCAATTACTGAAGTGTATTTCCTCTGGGTTCTAGATAAATATCAAACCACCAGTGCTTCCAATTGCATCTAGCCCCATCATTTCGTAGCTACTCTTGCTTTTATTCAAAATTTCTCTCATTTTCTTAGTACTTATTTTTGTTTCCTGAACTATCATTACACTGGGTTTCTCTTTTTTCAGTCTTTCATTCAAATACCTTTGTTTGCCTCTGCTGTTGAGGCCTTGTATATTCCAGGTTGTAATAATCATCTTAACAGTTTTGGGGGGGATTGGAAGACCTCTGATAGAGGGATCACTCTTCCGGAGTTAACAAGCATTTCTCCCACTTCTTGTATCATTTCCCCCAAGGTTTTTCTCCCTCGTTTTTTGCCTCCCTTGCCAATGCTGCCCGCTCCTATGCTCTGCGTTTCCTGTTTCTCCGGTTGTTGATTTTCTTTTTCCTCTGTCAGTCTCTTCTTTGCCTTATATCTTTGGAATGCTTCTTTGTATTTTTGTTTTTGTTCTTCTGGGATGAATCTTTCATCCAACCTTTTCCATTCCTGTAGAAGTCTCACCATTACTTGTTCTTCCTCTTCTCCTTTTGTTTTCTTTGGATCTATTTCCATGTTTCCTTGATCTCCTTGGGTATCACTTGTGGGTTCAACCCCCTGTTCGTTATTCCTATTATCTGCCTCCTTGTTTGATTTTTCAGTTATCACCTCCATTCCATCTATTTCTTCTTCTTCACTCACCTCTGTCTCCAACCCTTCTTCTTGTAGGGCTTTAAACATGTTTAGAGATTCTGTTTTCTGGGCTTCTTTCTGTTTACCCCTCTACGTCTTTTTATTTCCTCTGCCTCTTCGTCTTGGAACTTCTCTGAAGTCCTCTCTTTCTTCCTCTGTTTGCCTTGTGGTATTGCTTCTGCTTTTTTCTGCTTCCCTTTCCTGATTAGCTAGCGTAAGAGGGCATTCCCTAAACAGATGACCATATTCATGGCATCTTCGGCAGCAGAATGGTATATGTTCATAGTCTAATGGTTGGTGCCATAGTTCATCATGATATTCCAGTTCAATAGTGTCTGGGAGAGCCTCTGTGATGTTCATGTAAGCACAGATTCTAGCATAGGTGTTGAACTTTCCTCTCTTTGTTGTTTCTGCCACTTTAACAAAGGAACCTATAGTATTTCCTATGCCTTTAAGGATCTCTGGTTCCCAGAATTCAGAAGGAAGACCAAAGAGTCTGATCCAAATCAGAGCAGCTAACATTCTTTCCTTATCAGGGTTGTAACAGTCTACCCATTCTCTCATGAACAGACCAGCGTTGTTCATGAAATAAGGTCCTTCCTCAAAGACTCTTCCTCTATCTTCTAGGTTGGAGAATATAACAGTGAAGAACCCCTTTGCTCCCAACTTGACTTCCACATGTCCTTTTGGTTTCCACCTCTGGTAGATCCATCTCATGAGATCCTTTTCAGCTGGCCAATATCCTATAAACTTGCAGATCAAGGCATAATCACGCATATGGCTTCTGTAGTTTTCTAGTTTATTAGGAGGGATTACAAACCTGGGTCTGCTCGAAGTCCTCGGAAGGCATTTGCTTTGGAATGCTGATCTCCTTTGCGCTCCCGTTTCAAAGGTTTCACCTTCAGTGGATTGGCCTCCTGCATTCTGTTTTTCCTTTCTGTTTTCTCCCGTTAAAGCTGCTTTGAAGGAGGGAATCTCTCCCCCCCCGTTCTCTGACTCCATTCCTTTCCCACCCCGCGCGCTTCCTATGTAGTTCGAACACCAAGCCCGATGACAGGCAGGCGATCTTACAGGCTGCAGAGTAAACCCTAGTTCCCTGCACGTGATCGCTTCTCCCGCCCGGCTCCGCTCTCTCTCTTCCAATTGGTCTTTAATCACTTATTGCAATATTTTTAATCAACATTTATATGTAATTTTAAAAATCTTATTATTCCATACTTCTTACTTAATTGGTGATTGCATAATAATAAATAATAACTTATAAGTAAATGGTTAATAACATTTATGATTACTTGTACCTAAACATTAATGGTTCCACTGAAACACTCATTTCAAAAAATTAGATAAATTTGAAACACCAATAAATTATTGTATCTCAACGAATACATTAAAGATTGAATGCTTATTATGCACCAATAAATTGTTGTATCTTAGATTGAATGCTTATTATGCCTGCCCCCCTCTAAGATTTTTGTATGTTTCTGGTAGGTGTTAGATCGCATTTATTAGGATATATGTCCTCCTAAATATAAAGGAAACTTGTGGGCTACGAAACCTGTGCCCATTGTAATTTATTGAACTTTGCCATGCTTTTCTTGGAGTACATGTCCTCACAACTTGTGCCCATTAATGCTTATTAGACTCTATGACTAGATGTTCAGAATCCGTGCAATAACCTTTTACCTTTTGGGCAATCTAATATTACACTTGGTTAGGATATGTGAGGTCTTACTGCAGAAACAAGGTGGGACTCGTACAATATAAATTATATTAGTGATGGAGTACATTTGTCATTTTATAGTGGAAGTTGTACATTAAATTGTACAATATTAGTTAATAGTGAAGTACATCTACATCATTACATAATAAGAGGTGAAAAAATTGAACCAATAGTATTTTAGATAAATAAATTTAAATATGGTTTAAAAATAATAATTTTTAATTTATAATGTTAAACTTTGGAAAAGTTTCATGGACAACTTAGATTTAATATCAACATCAATTTCAATTTTTTTTAATAAGTTGTTTAGTACTTATATATTATGTAAAAAGTAATTGATAATAAAATAATTACTGTGAGAATAATTATAAGGTTGTTTTCCAACTTTACACAATTACTTATTCAAATATAGTTATGGGCATCTAAATTGTTTGTAAAATTGGATAATGTTTATATTTATTTTTAAAATTTAGTTTGGTTTGATTTAGTTTTATATCAATAAATTTTAATTTATTTTTAAAGCTTTTCTATTTGTGAAATATTTTATCAATATTTATTTTTTAGTTTGGTTCAGTTGTAATGATTTTATGTGGTTAAATTAATAAGAAATGCATTGATTGACTTATATTATTCTATATGATTAAATCAATAAAAAAACCATTCTTAGAAATAATTAAATTAATAAAAAAACAAAAATTAAAATTTAACTCGTGCGTCACACGCAATAATGTGTTGAGTCTACAACTCAACACATAACAGAGGAAATAATAATAATAATAATAATAACGCTGAAAAAACTGTGACTTAAATGTTATGAGTTAAACTACTCGTTTATACTCAATGCAGATTAGTTATGCAACTTCATGCAAAGACTAGCCGAAACAATGATTAATTAAGCACCAACCAGTTAATAGCCAAATCCTTCTATTACAAAAATAAAATAAAATGACAGAGATATTGCCAGAGATTTCGCAATAAATAGCTCGACCTAGTTAAAAAGTTTTTTGGCCTGCAAAATCTTAAAACTGCAAACGTCCAACCACAGCCCGTTGAACCGTCCCCGGAGTATTTCGTGATTTATGGTCGTGTATTGAATTAGTGTGGGTGGGGAGTGGTTGACTGTCAAGGGGTGGAGAATTTTCTTAGGAGGAGTTGCCTATAATGTGATTTTTTGGAAATTTTGGTGACAGAATCCGGTAGAAGAAATTGAGGTTAAATCTTGATTTGTGGTAGTTAAAATGGTTTTTTAACTGCATATTTGGATTTAGCACCTTGAAAAACCCTTGGAGCACTTTGATTGTGCAGAAACTAGCTATCAAACTTGCGATTCCAATAAATTGCTGCCAGATTTTGACCGAAAAAACCCACCGAAAAAATTTCCAAAAAATCTCATTATAAACAACTGCTTTCTTAGAATACCAGACCTTGGCCTTTCACGGGAATCAGCATTAAACAGACGTACCATAATGTATTATTAAATAAATCCAAGAATCTAATTCTTCAAGATTAATAAATCCAAGAATCTAATTCTTCAAGATTGCCATGTACAGTGATAGTCATTTGTTATGACACGTGTGGTTAGGATTTTTTTCCCTTTATTTTTTTATTTTTAAAATAAAATTGGATAAGTGCATGACGGAGCTGTTTCGTTTTTATCAGACCATCAATCAAATCTGGGTGCTGGACTCCGTGCAAAATAATATTAGTGTATAATTAATTTGATTAAAAGCATGATTAAATAATTTCTTATGTATAATATATTTTGTAAATAAAAATATTAAATTATGGAGATAATTTTATGTTTTTTAATGTTTGAATAATTAATAAGTGTTTTTAGTGAAGTACATTGGCCATCATTATATAATAAGCGGTGAAAAAATTGAACCAATAATATTTAAGATAAATGAATTTAAATATGGTTTAAAAATAATAAATTTTAAT
>APFE030617543.1:164818-176859 GCA_000404065.3 Pinus taeda | reverse complement strand
CTAGCATGTTAAATAGACTGTGCAGAGACTCCAACGGACGGAGTCTCTGCATCTCTTCAAAAACGCTAGATCTGTCTTCAACTTTGACACCTGCAAGCGTGCCCGTTCAAAATGGTGAACTTTAGATGCAATGGCTGAACCGTGCAGGGAGAGCTTCGGCATAAAATCACATGAAAAAGATCATTGTCGACGCGTTTCGAACCAACTAGTGTGGTTCATCGTCAGGACAAGTTGAAGAAACAAATCTAGTCTAGCATGTTAAATAGACTGTGCAGAGACTCCAACGGACGGAGTCTCTGCATCTCTTCAAAAACGCTAGATCTGTCTTCAACTTTGACACCTGCAAGCGTGCCCATTCAAAATGGTGAACTTTAGATGCAATGGCTGAACCGTGCAGGGAGAGCTTCGGCATAAAATCACATGAAAAAGATCATTGTCGACGTGTTTCGAACCAACTAGTGTGGTTCATCGTCAGGACAAGTTGAAGAAACAAATCTAGTCTAGCATGTTAAATAGACTGTGCAGAGACTCCAACGGACGGAGTCTCTGCATCTCTTCAAAAACGCTAGATCTGTCTTCAACTTTGACACCTGCACGGTTCAGCCATTGCATCTAAAATTTCACCATTTTGAACGGGCACGCTTGCAGGTGTCAAAGTTGAAGACAGATCTAGCGTTTTTGAAGAGATGCAGAGACTCCGTAGTTGTAGCCGTTGGAGTCTCTGCACAGTCTATTTAACATGCTAGACTAGATTTGTTTCTTCAACTTGTCCTGACGATGAACCACACTAGTTGGTTCGAAACGCGTTGACAATGATCTTTTTCATGTGATTTTATGCCGAAGCTCTTCTTATATAATTAATAGGTGTTTTTAGTGAAATACATTTGTCATCATTATATAATAAGTGGTGAAAAAATTGAACCAATAATATTTAAGATAAATAAATTTAAATATAATTTTAAAAAAAATAAATTTTATTATAATGTTAAATTTTAAAAATTTCATAAATTTTTGAATAACTTAAATTTAATATAACCTTCATTATTTTTTAATACATTATTACTCTAAATAATTAAAAGTGAAAAATCATTAAAAGTGAAAAATCAGTAATAAATTTTAATTTATAATGTTAAACTTGGAAATATTTCTTAAATTTTCGGATAGCTTACCTTTACTGTGAACATCATTTTTATTTTGAATACCCTGCTCGCTTCTGCAGGAACATCATTTTTATTTTGAATACCCTGCTCGCTTCTGCAGGAACATCATTTTTATTTTGAATACCCTGCTCGCTTCTGCAGGAATAATAAGGGGAAAAATATCTTAATCAGAGGGAACGATAAAGTAAGGTTGCGACAAAAGGATTCTTGCTCTGCGGATAACTTGCGCTGCGGATCTCCCAAAGGCCAGCGGTGGCTGCACGATATCTCTAAGGCGCAGCGGCAGGTTGTGATAGAAAACTCAGGCGTTGGTGGATTTGAGGTTTTGCATAGAACCGCCATTAACAACAAACCGCCTTATGTTTTGTATCGGAATCTGTCACTGTTTCTTAGGCCTCAAGCAACTGCGGAAACCCCCGGGCAGAAGCTGAAATAGCTTTGCAATATGGTTCCGAAGGCATGGTGAAATTAATCCAATTTGGGCTTTAGTCAGTTTTGGCGCTTAGTTGTTTGGCAGTTCTAGGGTTTTTATTTATTTAGTAATATCTCTGTCAATTAGGGTTTTTGTGTTTTATTTCACAGGGTTTTTTTGTGCAAAATTGTGATTTCTGGGTCTGGGTCTGGCTCTGGAACAAGCAGGATTTGCCTGGACTTCCTTGTCCATAAAACCCTCACTTTCGCCTATGAAATAGCGGCACCCTCAATTACTCCTATATGAGTGTGACGTAGTATTCGGCTTTTCTTAGCCCGTGAAATCATTTGTAAACAGGGATTTTCTGTATTCGATTCATCATTTATATTTATAAAATTAGTGTAAATTTGTTTTAATTAAAAATTTAAGAATTTGTTTTATATCGAGAAAGATCAAATTTTCAGAGGTGTATTTTTATTCAACCTCATAACAGCAGATCGAAAATGACACTATGCTATATTCATTATATCTGCAATTATATGATCTCAATATAATATATCTGATCTCAATATAATATATCTCGCTTTTTTCTTCTGAAAAAAAAAAAATTTCATTATATCCATAGGCAGATGTCCATAGCCAACGGGATCTCACCGTGCCATTCTATCATATAAGAGTAAGGGATTTTAGTTTTAATCTCCGTTTCTCCTTCACCTTACTTTATAGTGAAGGTCCACTGGATAACTAGATGAGGAGGCAAAAAGGAGAGGATGGAAATAGAACACCCATGAATTTAAACGATAAAGATTCTCCCTGATAATACAATGAAAATCAACTGTAAATTTTGACAAGAAAATGAAAATCAAGAGTAAATTTATCCCTGTACCAAAAATAACTATTTAGCTGTTCATCGTGTAGGCCTCTGTATTTATGTCACATATGAACTCTATATTGAACATAGATAGAATTATACATCTCATTCTGAACAACCCATCATATTTATTTACTATTTTGATTTTTGAATTAAAATAAAATCAAAATCCATATCCACATCCAGACAACCTTGTTTTGTTCTCATCAATTTTATGCTTTTTATGGATTCATGATACAACAATTATTTTTCAGAAACTGGAACAATAATACTTGTCCAAGTGACAAACCAATGAACTATACAACCAAAGGCTTCAAATCTGGCACTCTTTTTATCCACTGTGACATATTCAATACTGGTCGGCTGTTATTTTGAGTTGGCGATGATGTGAAATTTTAGCGATGGCCTTAACATAAATCTTAAAGTAAAACAGAGCCTACTTTGCATTCTCTTTTTTGAAAAAAACAATTTTTTTTGCTATGAAAAAAATTGATGCGAATTTTCTCCGTGGGATTACAGTCTCCTGTTTGTGAATGACGGTGGATTTGATACGACTACCTTTTGCATTTAAATCGTTACAGCTAACAGTCTGAACATAAAAAAACAATATAGCAAATTATGTTAATATTTCAATCACGAAGTGAAAAACCAGCAATGACCAAAGACAAATAAAAGCATCCAAATCGAATGCTTAAGAGCTTTAAAACCGGGGAAAGAAAACCTTTGTGTTTAGAAAAAATCTCGAAATTGATTTTAATGGAGGAAAGAAAAACTGTACAAAGATTCCCGCATTACAGCTTGTGCCCTTATGTTGGCAGCAAGGCATTGTGTTTGGTTCTCTGTTATGTTTCTGTTATCTTTGTGTCCTGCTACAACAGCAGACTTCTCCCGCTCCATCTGTCTCCCTACGGACTGCTGTCTCCTTTTCCTTTCTGGCTGTTATCTAATTACTACGGAAGTATCTATGTTAAGGTCTTTTTAAGGTTACGTGTGACTGTTGCCATGTGGCCTCTCTGATCCACGGAATAGACTTTTCCCTCGGGAGGTAATTGGTCCCAGAATGCTAAAAAATTGGACGATGCTGACTTTTGCTTTTTCTCAATGTCCTCGGCGTGGCTCAAGCTGGCTGTTCATGGCTTGAGCATTACTCTTGTCTGTGCTCAGGGTTGTTCTCTGGCTCTTCTCAATGACATGTGCTTTATTTCTGCTCAATGGCTTTGTTTAGCGTTGTGCTATGTCTCTGCTTAGGGTAGCTCGCTTTGTCTTTTGTTCAAGCCTTTGCTTAGGATGTAATAAGATTACATCCATATATACCGAAGGCATTCCTGTTGTCCTTTAGGGCTCCATAAGGATCAGTAAAAAAGACCAGATCTACTAAGGTGTACACATTTAAGAGATGTACGCTCAATTGGTTCTCAAAGAATGATTCTGTATAGTTCTTTACATTACGATCTTTACTTCTTCGATCAGAAGACTATATATGTCGCATATTTATGCCCAAAAATAAACATAGAATACTTTCTGAAGAGTTTCAATTAGGCCCAAGGGTCAAGAAAATGTTCTGGTTGCTGGCCTTCTTTATATGTTGTAATTTTCCATGAGCCGCAGGCCAATTCCAGGCCAGTTTTCGAGAGGATATATGCTTCATGGTTTCTGCTCCTGTTGACATGATCAAAAGATATATTAGAATATGATGTGATGAGCTGCAAAATATACTGATAAAGGGGCTGAAGAGAGTAGTTTTGAGGCTGTGATGTACCCTTCATCCAACTGATAACAAACATCGAGTCTCTATAAATAAGTAGGTTTGTGATAGTCTGTTCATGAGCAATTTGAAGGAGAAGTTTTAGTTCAAATAATTCAGCATAGTTTTTTTGTAGTTGGCCAGTGTTGCTAGAGAAAGAGATTTTATATGTAGGGGAGAGAGAGTGTTCTTCCAGTGCCACCCCCCAAGGGATTTTCTTGGGCCGCCCCATCAAAGATAGCACAAGGGCAGTTGGTTTGAACAACATGATTGGGACGAAGAGGACGCGCCATATGTACTTGAAGTTTGCTGTTGCAATTTGTAATGGCCAAACTGTGTATGTTAATTTTGAGTAAAGGAGGACTATAATTGTCAAAGATTGCCTGATTTCTGTCGAGCCAAATTCCGCAAGCCATGATCAAAGAAAGGCCTTAATGCTGTAATTTATTATGGGTAGAGAACCAGTGTTTTAAACCTTCTTCGAGTGTAGATCCTTCTGAGGTAATATATGATTTGTCCTCACAGTTTCGTATTTCCTTCCATACTGCCTAGATGAATGGATAGCGCATA
The DNA here is from genome assembly GCA_000404065.3 of Pinus taeda. NCBI lineage: Eukaryota > Viridiplantae > Streptophyta > Pinopsida > Pinales > Pinaceae > Pinus > Pinus taeda. The sequence continues at coordinate 172,102 of APFE030617543.1, read as the reverse complement.
TAAAATGTTCACTAGTTTCATAATCTTGGGAGCACAATACACATCTGCTTGTGTTGACGTGTGGAATTCACGTAATACACCCTAAACCTTAGCAATTGCTTTAGTGATTAAAGTAATTTTTTTTATAAGATAAAATGAGTTAATCTAATGAAATGCAAAGGTTACTTGTATTAATGAATTAGATGAATCTTAATAGTTATGTCATGTGATGTTGAGATCTAATCTCGGTTGCCAATCACTTTTGAAGATTCGGATGTAAAGGAGGACATCTTAGTATTCAGTCTAGGTTAAAGGAGGACATCTTAGTGATTGGGTGGAGAAGGACTTCCATTCAAGTGTGAAGCTGATCAAAGAATTGATCTAGGTCTTGATTAGTTGGATCAATTCTAGTTTATTGTTGTATGTATTTTCTTCAGTGGGCGGGCCACTATTACAAGAAGGGGGAGCCCTTGTAATTTCTATTTAAACAGAGAATTGATTCTGAAGGGCAGGAATTTTGTGTGCGTGCAATTGTGAGATTGGTGTATTGAATGTTGCTTCCGTTGATTATTTTGTTTATGTTAAATTTCAAGGCATGCTTTTATTTAGTAGATCTAATCTGATGGGAAGTAAGACTAAGTGCTAGGGTTAGAAATTAACATGGTATTAGAGCGTCACCTCTGAAATTGATTTCAGAAGAATTTTACATAGGGCATATTCGTATAGGTGTTGTAGGGGCCAGGTTAGGCTACGACTGTACGAGGAAGAGGCAATTTTGTTTTGTAGGTGGCAAGGGTATGTACAAAACGAATCCAAGTCTATACACCGTGTGTAGGGATTAAGAATTAGGGCAACTACAATGTAGTATGTACAAGTGTTGAACAGCGGTTGAGCCACATGTTTAGGTGTTGGCAGGGAGTAGTACGTTGCAACTAGAGGTAGAGAGGCAGTGCTGCTTTAGCTTGCGCAGAGTTAGAGGAACAATTGACACTCCAGTAGATGAGTGAGTGGCCAGAAATGTCTGCAGCGTCTAGCAAAGGAATTGTTGTGGGGGAGGATAACAGGTCGGCAGGGTGTTAGCTGAGACCGCCAACAAAGGGAGACAACGTTGGGCATGTGTAGGTGTGATAAGTCAAGAGACTTGAGAGGGGTAGGGTCAAGTTGCCGCTGTAGGTTCAAGTTGTCGAGGGATATAGAGCACTGATAGGGTCACCTGAAACAACTACCATTGAAGAGATAGGCCACAGGGCTGAGGAGAAAGGAAGTGGAACCATTTCGGGGGGGGGGGTACGGCCAGAGAAGTGGCCGATGGCTAGGCAACGTGTAGGGTAGAGACCAAACATACACTGACCGAATGAGTGGCCGACAGTCTAGCCATCAAGACTTTACAATTAGTGTGTTGAGGGAGCCAGATCGTGCATCAACGAGGACATGACAATGTGGGGACAAAGGTAAGAAAAGTTGCCGGAGTGCAGGTGCTGTGCAGAAGGACCACTGTAGCCCTGGGGATGTACACGATCATAAGTTTGTATGGTGCTGCAAAGTAGTACACGATCATACAGTCCATACAGTGCTGCATAGTAGCCTAGGAATGCATAGTGATCATACAAGGGCTGTATGAGAACTCATAGTTGGCTAGTTTCAAAGCACAATGCAAGTGCAGTCAACTAGATTGGTGAAGGTCAACCTTCAAAGGCAGTCAACTAGATTGGCGAATCCATAAACCAACATTTAACATTTATTCTTGTGGGTGCTAGAAGGACTTAGCACAAGGCAAATTATCAAATCTACAGATGGTAGCAACTAGTCTCAGATTCGATGACCAGTTGTATGGAGCTTCCAACTTTCTACCCTGTAAGGTAAGGGTTACCTTGTTGCTAAAGGAGAATGATCTTTGGGTGATTGTGGATAAGGAGATCCAATTGCCAATAGATTCAACACAGTTGGCAACCCACGAAAATGACATTTGAGCTCACCCGTGTCATCATGGATAATGTAAAGGTTCACCTAATTCCTCACTTGGTAGAAAAGAAGACAACCAACGAGATCTTCAAAGCTCTAGTGAACCTATTCGAAAACAACAATATGAATAGGAAGATGATCTTGAGAAACAAGCCGAAACCGATCTAGATGTTAAGGTTTGATAACGTTCCCAGTTACTTCATTTGGATTACCTAGACACAAGAACAACTTGTAGCCATTGGGGATAAAGTGGAGAACATAGAGCTTGTGAATGTGGCACTGGATGGTTCTCCCAATTCATGGAATTTGTGCCCGGGAGAAACTTCCCAAGTGGGAGAGACTTTGGAATGACCACATCTAAGCAAGAAGATGAAAGGGAGAACTTGCCCTTGGTTGGTATCGCCAGCAATAGTGAAGGAAAGGGTTCCAAAGGTAACAATGAAGGGGAAACCTCTAGGCCAAGGAAGGACTTGAGCAGGATCAAGTGTTGGTTCATTGAATGGTTGTTCTGGTAGACTTCACAGCATCACTTTCTGGAACCAACAAAACTTTTATGGATGGAAATGTTATAACTCTTTGCCTACTCGTTAGCCATTGGAAGTGGCAAAAATTCAAGAGAATGTATTCTGCATATCCGAATTTTACCACCGAAAGAACTAAACACACATACATGTACGGATCTCAAACATTTGTACTTCCTGTGTTGTCATTGCACGTATCCACAGATAGACTCTATACTTTAAAATTTAAAACTAGTTCTTGAGCAGAGAAACCTAGTTTTTATTGTCACACCATTATTAGAGACTGAAAAGTGAGCCAACCTGAAGGCACACTTGTAAGTTATAAACCTTTTCTTAATAATAGGCTGGGAGGCAAGTTTGACATGCCCTATATATAGGATAACAGTTCCAAACACTTGTAACCTTTTTTAATAATAGGCTAGGACGCAAGTTTGACATGACCTATATATACGATAACAGTTCCAAAATCTAGGTATTGCCGGCCCTTCATAAGTTCTAACCTTTTTTTAATTATAGGCGCTAGGATGCAAGTTTGACATGCCCTATGTATAGGATCACCGTTCCGAACACACTTTTTTTAATAATGTGCTAGGAGGCAAGTTTGACATGGCCTATATATGAGATAACAATTCCAAAATCTAGGTATTGCCGGCCCTTCATACAGGATTCTGAAAAGGTCATGGATAATCAATGCCAAGAAACACTGTCTGCCTCGGCCTTAGAAACATTACCTACCATCAGCATTCTCTTAAGACATTCCCGTTATGTGGAATGATTCAATTTGATGCCTAAAAGTTGTCTATTAGGAAGAAGAGAGGAGTTAAGTGTTAGCGTAAATTAGGACTGGATGTTGTGTGGTCTGTTACATGTGATAATATCTGAGAAGCGGCAGAAAGAGCACAAGGGAAAATTTTACTGTGGAGAACATGCGAGTGGTTGACGGATTTAGCTGTCTCCCAAGTCTTGTACACACAAGTCCGGACATCGATAACTGCAACAGGTAATACATATATATATTTTATTATTTTCGTTTAAAATGCATTTGCAGTTACAAACATGAACATCGACGAAGTCGGCTAGTTCGAGTTCGAGTTTGAATTAGGTGATGATTAGCCTGGAATCACGTAAAAGTGTTAATGTGATTTAAAATGAATTTCATGTTTCTATTTTTTTATTTAATAACTTTAAATTTGTTAAAACAGTTAATCTTAAAACTTTAAATTTGATAAGACGATACATCAGAATTTACAATTTGAAGTAGGTTTGCCTGATCGACAATTAATCTTTAAACATTAAATTTGATAAGACAATATATCAGAATTTACCTTATATTTGAAGTAGGTTTGCCTGGCCGACTCTTATGTTCAAAATTTTCAATTGAGGTTTTTTTAAGGTATTTGCAGAATGTGGTTACGTATGTTGTTTTCCAAGTTTCTGAAACTTAAGCGAGTGGGGAAATGTATATGGGACATTTAAAGATCTCTCATAAATTTTCCTAAAATTTATGGGTTAGGGAGATTTATCCCTTAAATTATAAAAATTTTATAATCCCAGTTATAATATTCCATTCCGTATAAATTCATTCTAACATAAGGAGTCTTATTTAAAAACTTTATGAAAATTTTTAATGATAACATTTTGTACCATGTAAATTTATTATTGCATGATTAAATACTAAATTCAAAATTTATAAATGGTATAAATGTGATTTATCAATTGCCATTATTACCATAAGATAGTCATTGATGTTTCATATTTTACATTGAATCAATGATACATATATATCAAGATTTGTGATTTTATTACCATCCTATTGTCATTGATGTTTCATATTTTACATTGAATCAATGATATATACACATTAAAATTTGTGATTTGAAATTTATAACTCGTAACAAAAATATAGCTGAAATACATTCATTACAATTTAAATATTAGAAGTAAATATTGATTGTTAAATAATTAAATCTAAATTAATAAGTTTAAATTACTAAAAAATATTGAGAGTGATAAGTTAAAGAGTTACTTTGAGATCATCAAAAATTAAAATTGTGAATATTGGAAACTTATTGTAGCTTAAGGAAATCAACACCAAATGAATACCAAGGAGTCAATTCCATTCATTAGTCCTCTACATCTATTTGCTATAGGAAAGCGTCATGACCATCAACGAAATTGTCACTATCTAAGAGCAATATTATCGAAACCAGACCAAAACCGATGTGTTGTGGAGGTAAATCCCCTCTGCGGACAGAGGCGATCCCACTAGCCCAAATGGGGTCTAGCAACAATCAAACAACGCTAACACGCGGGTTCCTAATTGCAAATTAAAGACCGATGATGAGGGCCTACCTCGAATCCAACGCTAGTACTTGTAGAAGAGTCGTCGCTCTCGTTCCTTTGCTCCGGCTGGTCACAATCCTCACGATCCTCGTGAATGGACACCTGCACATGCAAATAACGACACAAATACAAGCATAAAATCCAATAGATGCAACTATATATCAGTCAGAAAGGATATAACTCAAACATCATCATAAAGACAATAAGAAGAACCATAATGATAGTTGTCTATTATTATTGATAAACAAAGAAGAATACAACCATAGTTCTGACGTCAAATCCTCCTTTGGCTGGGTGACCAGCAGCACATGCTTTGCAAAGCTTATTGGGAATGGGGAACAAGCCTCTCTCTCCTTGGTTACTTGGACAAGAATCTCCTCACTTAAGATTTAGCCTTATGGGAATGAAGAAGGCTTCTTGTAGCATGAGCTAAGCAATTCTCAGACTTTGGGACTTAGAATTTGGAACTTGAAGAGTAGAACTACTAACTAGCTTGTCAAAAGCAAAAGGACAAGCTTTTATAGATAGAGGAGGAGTTAGGATCATCCACAAGATTCATGGGATTGGCTTTATCTCTAAGAAGCTTCCATGAGAGGTGGAGAACTACTTCCCTTCTATGGAGATTCGAAGCCCAACTGAACTAACTCAAGCTGGAATCAGTTCATGAATAGGTTAGGAAGAACCTTTGTAAGTTGGTTTGTTAAAAACTTTCCCAACTGGGCTGGTGCGAGTGCGACTCTGAGACAGAGCGCCAGCTGGCGCGCCCTCTTTGGAGGATTTCCCCCATTGGCGCGAGTGAGACACAGTGGAACTGCGCCAATGGAAAAAGGGCTATTTTTATGGGTATTTTGCAGAAGGTGTCTTCAGGGCATATGAAGTGCATACTCAACGGGATATAATGCAAGTGTTTTCAGGTTATGTCACTTCTCACAGGTCCCGGAATAAGTCCTCCAATGTGTGGGAGAAGGGGTAACAGGGACGGTGACAAATTACTGTGTAACACGATGGAACTAGTAAGTCGAATTGGTGGTACAAAACTTGAGCCGGCCGGTTCTTGTACAAAACCGACCATTTAGTATTGAACTGCTTGTTTTGTACAATGCAACTAATGACCCTCCAAATGCAATTTTTTTTAAAGAAAACAATAATTTATGAGTGGGGCAGCCTAATATTCTAAATTTTTAACATTACCGTTAGTTGACTTACGATGTTTTAGAGTGGTTTTGACCTCATTGGATTTTAGATGGAGAAAGTAGAATTTTAGACCCCACTGAAATCCAATAGGCTTAACGGTTTTCCGGATTTTAAAGATTGGGGGGATTGAAACATTTCCATTGGATTCTATTGTGTATGTGGGCATGGAATTCACATTCAATTAAGAGTACCAAGCCCTTTGTGTACCTTGATGTTAGTGGCATTGGCTATTGAACTCATCTATCACGAACCTAGTAAAAATGTACCCATCACTAAAAAAATCTCAATTTGATATGTGAAGCCTTTTTCTATCTTATTTTAATGCTTAGAGGGTGATATTGATGATGAGGATCCCATTTTAGGCAATGATTTCATGATATGTAAGGATTTGTTGTAGCATGATTTTCTTTGACACTAGAGGCCATCTATAACTTCTTTGTTGATGTATTTTTGGTTTAGAGATGTATTGCACTAAGTGTTATTTTGGTTATATATAGCGTTGCTATATAAATGAGAAATTTTGCATATTTGTGTATAAATGGTTTGGATTCATATGGATGCTCATGAATATATTTGTTTTTCTTTAAAATTTGAATATTCTATGTATTTTTTGGTCGACTAGGTTTTTGGTCCAGTTTTTTTATTGGTTTCGGCTCGGTTCTAATTGGCTCCCAATACGGGGGATCTACCAGTCTGATCAATGTTTAGGTTTAATAACATTTTCTAAGAGTCACTATCACAAGTAAACAAGGGATAAGTAAAGTGAAGTAGGTTTAAGATTTAGTTAGGTTTTTTTCTCTTTTATGTTTTTTGGGTTTTTAGAATTTCAAGGGGTGGGGGCATCTAGGCATCGCACTTTTCGGCAGAGTGGCACCTACAAACCCTCCATTTTCCCAAATACGTCTGACACACTGATTGAAAGTTTTGTTGTATGTTTTGCCATATTTTGCAAAATTGGGGATGTTATTGCAAAATCTAGCACCTTAGTGTAGAGCCTCACTAGGCAATCTAGATCGAGAGCAACTGTTGAAAAGTGTAACTAGGTTCGGTCTTCATAATGACATGTAATTGTGATTTTATGTAATGAGATGTAAAGAAGAAAAATAAATTTATTGTATTGCTTGCTTCATGGGTTTCATGAGCAAGAGATTTCATTTTTGAGTCAAAACTCCCATTAAGAGTCTTTAGGAATTATTTGTCATCTAGTCTGTTGGGTCTCTATAATACTAGTGATTACCCCATTACTATGGTAGTTGTACCCCTTATTAATATTGTTGTGCCCCTA
>APFE030617543.1:86137-152012 GCA_000404065.3 Pinus taeda | reverse complement strand
GTGCTACAATAAAAGACTTGGAAGAATTGTTGAAAGCATTGATGTAGTGGTTGATGAGAAGGGATACATTCCTAGACAAGTACATCATGAAGACATCGAAGAAAATGAAGGCTACCCTCAACAACATAATGATGAAGAACCTCCAGAAGAACCTCAAGAAGAACCAGAGGAGCAGACAAGAATAGAAGAAAAGACTCCATCCAGATATGTTCAGAAGAATAATCCAGAATCTCAGATTATGGGGCAGAAAGAAGCAGGTGTACAAACAAGAAGAACAGTTGCAGAAGCCTCAAGCTATTTGGCATTACTCTCCTCTACTGAACCGCAAAATGTGAAAGAGGCATGCAAAGATGAATGTTGGATAAAAGCAATGGATGAAGAACTTGAGCAAATCGAAAGGAACAACACTTGGGAACTGGTTCCTAGACCAAAGGATAAGAATGTTATCGGAACAAATGGGTCTGCAAAAATAAATTGAATGAAAATGGAGAAGTAATTAGAAACAAGGCCAGACTTGTTTGTAAAGGGTATGCGCAGCAAGAAGGAATAGACTTTGAAGAAACCTTTGCTTCTGTTGCAAGACTTGAGGCCATCCGAATGTTCCTTGCTCTCTCAAGTTTTCAAAACTTCAAAGTATTTCAAATGGACGTGAAATCAGCCTTTCTGAATGGAGACTTGGAAGAAGAAGTATACATTGAACAGCCTGATGGGTTCATTCTTGGAAATGATCCAAATCTTGTATGCAGATTGAAAAAGGCTCTCTATGGGCTCAAACAAGCTCCAAGGGCTTGGTACTATCGTTTGGATAAATATCTTCATCAACAAGGTTTTTCACAAGGATTAGCAGATAGCAATATTTATATAAAAGTTGAAGATGGCAAATTGCTAATACTTGTTGTGTATGTAGATGACATTATTTTTGGCAGCAATGAGGAAGAGATGAGTCAAAACTTTGCCTTGGACATGCAAAAAGAATTTGAAATGTCCTTGTTGGGAGAACTGACATATTTCCTTGGTTTGCAAATACAACAAAAAGAAGGAGGAATCTTTTTATCTCAAACCAAGTATCTCAAACAGATCTTGAAGAAATATGGCATGGAAGAAGCAAAACCAGTTTGTACACCAATGGTCACAGGATGTAGCCTCAGTGCAAATGATGAATCTGCAGCAGTACATCAACCAACCTACAGATCTATGATTGGAAGTCTACTTTATTTGACAGGTACCCGACCGGACATCATGCATGCAGTAGGAATAGTTGGTAGATTTCAGGCAAATCCAAAGGAGACTCATCTTCAGGCAGTAAACAGAATTTTCAAATATATTCAAGGGACACAAAATATGGCTTATGGTATCCTAGAGATACAGATCTCACACTTCATGCTTATACAGATGCAGATTGGGCCGGAAGCGTGGATGACAGGAAGAGCACAAGTGGTGGTTCGTTCTTTATGGGTTCCAGATTAGTATCTTGGTTCATCAAGAAACAGAGTTCGATTGCCTTGTCTACAGCTGAAGCGGAATATGTTGCTGCTGCATCTTGCTGCACTCAACTCCTTTGGATGATGCAGACCTTGCAGGATTTTCAAATCGATTGTACACCTCCTATTTCCATCTTATGTGATAACACAAGTGCAATCAACATTTCAAAGAATCCAGTCATGCATTCAAAGACCAAGCATATACCGATCAAGTATCATTTTCTTCGGGAACAAGTTCTTGAACAAAAGGTCAAGTTGGAGTATGTTCCTTCTAAGGAAAAAGTTGCTGATATTCTCACCAAACCATTGCCCAGGGAGACTTTTGAATACCTCAGGCAAAAGCTGGGGGTTGTTGATGCATCATCTTGTTGAATCACTTTTGATGGTTGTCCGCACAGGTTCAGGGGGAGTACATAATGCATTGTTGGCATTATGGAGGAGATCATGGATGCTGGTCTGAATGTTGCTGCAATATGTCTCTATCTCTTTCATGGTTATTTATGGTGGATTATGAAGGGTTCATATTCAGGGGGAGCATGTTCTTAGGGGGAGCATAACCCTTTGCCCTTGATGTCAAAGGGGGAGAATGAAGCTGAAGATTTTGAGGTTGCCATCAAATCCAAAGGGGGAGATTGTTGGCATTATGTTTCTGGTATGATTATATGTTACAGATGTTGTACTTGATGGCAACACCCATGGCATGGCTCTCATTTTGATGAAAATTAAGAAGTACGTAGGAGAACAGTTCAGGAGGTGCGTACCCGCAAGTACGCCGTGCAGGGACCGCATCCAGTTACGCAGATTACCCATTCATGAGGTGTGTACCCCAGTGCACACACTTCAAGGCAGCAAAGCGCGCACACATGGGGTTTCCTATGGTATTTAGCCAACGGTATTGTATTATCATGGTTTTGGCCCGTGGTATTAGTCCATTATTTGAGGAAGATCTTGCCTATATAAAGCAAAGAAGATCATTTGGATTGGGTATCTCTTGAGTATTGAATATCTTAAGATATGAAATATTGGGTTCTCAGTTTAAAAGCTTGATCTATAAAAGAGAAGTTGAAAGCGAATCTGTGAAGGGTGATCTCTCGAGTGCAAGATCAGATCTGAGGATTTGACTGTATTTTGGCCCTAATCAGAGGTGCGCAGGTGATCAACAGTGGCAGTGCGTGGGTACGCAGAGGCAACAAAGGGGCAGTGCGTGGGTACGCAGAGGCGACGAAGGGGCAATGCGTGGGTACGCAGAGGCAACAAAGGTGCAGTGCGTGGGTACGCAGAGCGACAATGCTTCAGGTGCGTGCCTACTGTCTCAGTACGCGGCGCGATTATTCTTCTGGGTGCGTACCTACTGTGGCAGTACGCGGCGTGATTATTCTTTTGGGTGCGTGCCTACTGAGCAGTACACGGCGCGATAGTACATTTGGGTGCGTACTGTACGCAGATCAGTAAAAGGAGCAGTGCGTGGTCACGCAGTGCAGAAGAAGGAGCTCTGCGGGTATACACAGAGAAGCAGAGGGTGAAGTGCGTAGCAACGCAGGCCAGTGAAAAGAAAACTGCGCATCTGTCTTAAGATCTTCTGTTGACTGAATCTTTCTGTTGAAAAGGTGTTCTGGGTTTAGTTCTGTTATTGTTGATCTGGTTAGTGCAGCTGACTGTATAATTTACATGTACTTGATGATCGCTTGATGTATATGGATCTAGTTTGAAAATTTATGAAAAGTGGTCCTTGAAAAGAAGTAGGGGGTTGTAGCTCCCTTCCAGGAGAGACTGGAAAATGAGAGAGAGTTGTAGCTCTCTGCAGGGTGCAACCTGCGTACTGGTAAAGGAATGCACCAGTACAAGACCATTGTAAAAGGAGTTTCTAATTTGAAAGAAGATAGAGACATATTGCAGCAGGTGGTTTTCACCCACATTGGGTTTCCACCTTATATCTGGTTTTCTTTGATGCGACTGTCTATTTTTCTTGTTCATGCTCATTATTTATGGTACTGATATGCAAAAATAATTCAAAGTGTAAATAAGGAAGATTTGGTAAAAGAACTAGATAATACTGATTCACCCCCCCTCTCAATATTATTTTCAACACCTAGTTAAGAGGGAGATCGAAAAGAAGTTTCTTAATTGGAAGAAAATTGAAATTCCTAAGCCAAGTGGGAGCTTAGTTACATTCCTTTTTGGTAGGAATGAGTACATTCCTTTATTGGAATATGTCCTCCCTATTTGAGAGGGAGAGATAGACATGTCATTATGTTCTTCAACTGGGAAGACAAAATGGAGGATTGGGTAATCATTTGTCATCCGATACTCCTTGAGGATGAGATAGGGAATCCAATAGAAGAGTAGTCGTGAAGCACTGATATTCTTTGAGGATTGGGGAATCCAAGATAGGAATAGTCCTCATGGAACACACCCTGAGTACCCGGGTAGGGAATGTTCTAAGAGAGACAATGATGAGAATGTCTATAAATCATTGGTCTCGCAAGCATTGAGCTCAGATCTTGTGGAGAGATGGAGCTATTAGTCAAGGCCTTGCTATGTAACAATGTTGGTTGATATGATGTTATACAAATGAGTTACTAATCCAAATTCTTCTTATGATAAATTCTTCAGATTGAGAAAGCCCAAGTACCCATTATGAATGTTGGGTTGTGTTATATTCTTTCCACGATTACCCCACATGTGGCGGGGTGGTAGCCCCCTCTATATGTTGTGTCGGGGGGTCACGGGGGGGGGGGGAGGACGGCAGCAGGGTTTGGGGCAGTGCCCCGAGAATTTTTTTTGGACCCTATATTAGGTGGGTGAACCTACCTATGGTTTTGTGCATGGATTTTGCACATGGTTTTGGGTATGATGGTTTTTAGCGCATGATCAAAGGAACTACGTTATGTTCTAATCCAAATGGATTGGGGTTTATGGATGCTTCGACATGTATATATATGTATTGTAACATTGGAAGGAATATAATGAAAAATCAATCTAGTAGTTTCTGTTTTGGGGTCCAGGGGAAAATATATGTGTATATCTGTTTTATGTTTCATGCTCTCGCCATTATTTATTTTATGATTTTATAATTTATATACAGGTAATTTCTGTGTAGGGTTAAAACCTACAATGAATACCTCCCTAGTTAAGAGGGAGTGTTGAAAAGTGTAACTTGGTTCGGTCTTCATAATGACATGTAATTATGATTTTATGTAATGAGATGTAAAGAAGAAAAATAAATTATTGTATTGCTTGCTTCATGGGTTTCATGAGCAAGAGATTTTATTTTTGAGTCAAGAATCCCATTGAGAGTATTTAGGAATTATTTTTCATCTAGGCATAAAATGATAGAGTCATTGTCATGTAATGAAGTAATGTTACACTTAGTATAGAGTCAAACTTGTCTATGTAAAGTATCCTCCAAGACCTTGTCATTTATCCTCTTCAAGTTGGCCTACAACAATGGAAGAACATGCTATAAGAAGTTGACCTAAATCTTGTGATCATGTCGGCCTAAAGGACATGAGACGAAATGTATATATAGCCACACTCGGCCTTACTTAGAGGCAAGTAACCCGATAAGCATTCGATCAAGGAAAAATGCGAAGTAGAGTCCAACAGTAGAAGTACGAAGAAGGTATAGTGAAGAAGGATTATTCTGGGTATTGCGAAGGAGAGATTCTTCTGGGGCCAACGAAGGAAGATTCTTCTGGGGTCATGAAGGAAGGTTTCTTCTGGGGTATTTTGTTTTGGGTACAAAAGAAGAAGGACTGAAGCCATCAAGTGAAGATCGAAGAAATGCAATATAGAGACTAGGGTTTCTAATCTAGAGACTGAGATTATCTAGAGATAACCGAGAAGAGCAGTGTGGAGACTAGAGATCGAGATTCTCTAGGAGAAGTCAAGGAGAAGCCAGTGTGAAGGATAGAGATCGAGTTTCTCTAGAAGGAGATGAGGAGAGTAGTTAGAGATCAAGAATAACGTTGAGAGAGGGAAGAGATAAAGCATCAAGGTTAGTGACAAGGTTCTTGGGAGGATACTAGAGTCAAGGGTCTTTGTCATGGTCTTGGTACTCATCAATTGAAGATCTAGAAGAAGAACTTTGATCGGGTTTTCCTCTCAAGAGGTGAGAGATTTTGGCCCTAGTTGACAAGCTTACACACTGTGTCACTTGTGTTTTATTGTGCATGTTGGTAATTGCCTTGATGAAAAGAACACAATAATAACATAATGAAGAAAAGAATATAAACTAAGAAGTAAAAGTATATCACAAGAAATTATCAAGAAGAAAAATATTCTAACTATTCATGCCCTAGATTTCTCAACAGCAACTAGTCCCAATTTTCTATGGTTAGATACAATCCCCACAAGGGAGGCTTCCCCAACAAATCTTAGGGATTAAGTAACCCAAATGAATTTTAGGCTAAATACCCCTTAAGGATTCTACTACAAGTTTCACCCAAGGACAAGTATGCAATATTAGGGTTTTAGGTGGATTTTAAGGTGTAATTTCAAAAGAGTGAGTTCAAAGGTGCCAATGACTAAATCTAAAGGGCTTAGTTAGTCCTAAAGAGGCTCAAATAGGTATCCAAACACGTGAAATCAAGAAAATACATTTGGATGTTCTAATTTAGGGTTATAATGAGCAATTTTCAACATGCAAACATTTTATAACATTGATAAGAAAACAACCCCAGAGTTTATGATAAACAAGTGCAAAATTAGGACCATTCAATGAGTAAACAATAAACTATAGGAATTTCTAATCGATGAAAACACATATAACAACAAGAGAAATCATAGATGTAAGCCCTAATTTATGGCTAAAAAATGCATGTAAAATGATATTTTTTTACTTTTATAAATGAATGCATGTAAAGTCTAACCCTAGGACAATAGGTTTCAAGGTAAATAATGCCAAGAAATGATGATTTTGCTGTAACCTAACCCTATTATTCTAAAAAAACATAAAAGATAAAAATTTAGAGTTTCATTTTTTTTATTTATGGGATTAACACAATAGATAAGATTAGTGTCTTTCTCAATGGGGGGATAATGGAGTCTAGAAGCAAATGAATCTATGGAAGAGGATCAATGAAACAATTTTATGGGGAGAGAGAAAGATAAGTTTGTGTCTCTCAATTCCTCAAAATCTAGCATCCTTCTATCTTCTTTGGAGATTGAAAGGGAGGAAGCTAAATCAATGTTCCTAAAGAGAAACTTGATGAAAATATTGTACAAGGAGATGTTAGAGCCATAAAACATTAACAATGGTGAAAATTTCATTAAATCCTTGTTAAATTTCCATGAAAATCTGCATCTAATTAGATGAATAATGGAAAACTAAAAACTAGTTTACTTTCACCAAGATACAGAGTTTCTTAGCAATTCAAAAGAAGCGGAATAAAAACATAGAGATAAAAACACATCACATAGATTGACACATTATTTTTCTTAGGAAACCCAACAAGGAAATCCTACTTGCTTGATGTGGTATTTTATTGATTGTCTTGGAGCAATTGAATCTATTACAAAGCAATCAATCTCTCTTGAGAAAATGTTCTACTTCTCTCACAAATCTCAGTTGATATAGTTGATCTCGACCTGCCTTGATCACTGCTTGATCTCAACCCTCTAGTTAGCAACCAATCCTTTGTTGTCTCCTTGAATTTCTTTGTAAACCATGTTTCCTTGCTCAATTATGCTCCTCCTTCCTTGCACAATGGAGGCCCTAAACCCGTGTGCACTTCAGGTCCTATTTTCCAGTGCACTTATGCCATATTTCTCAACGTGCTTCCTACCTCCTATTCTTTAGGACCCCAACTCCTTAATACCGTGCACAATCACCTCCTAAATCCTTGTGCACTTGTTCCTCCTATTTCTTAGGAAACAACTTCTGCGCGCTTGACAATCACGACTCCTCTCACAAACTAGTGAGTTGTCTTGTCACACAACCTTAAGCACAAAAATTATGAATTATTTGTGCCTTCATCCTCCTCTTTATAGACCCAATTTGAACATGCAAGGAGGCCAAGTTCAAATTTAGAACTCGAGTTCTGATTGACAAATTACCTAAGAGTGACACTCTTTATCTCTCCAATTAACACTAGAGTTCTTAACTCATCCTTCCTTCAATCAAGACTAAAGATTAACTCGCTCTAGCTGAAATTGTAATTGCCACCTCGTTCTGTAGTCAATTTGATTAAGACCCCTCTTTAACTGAAGCTCCAACTCTATGCATGCTAACTTGATGATTATTCTAGTAGACTGGAAATAAAATCATCCTAACTAAAGTCTAACTCATAAGCTCGCACTCATTTTGAGAGAAAGACAAATCGAGGTATTCACTAGCGAAGGAATAAGACACAAGAACTTTACTCGCTACATTTTCAACATTCCCTCTTAGCAAGGAAGGTACTTCTAGAAGAACATACTCCACCTGGATTTATCTCCAACACCACCACATTATCCACTGTTGTAGGTGTTGTTAGGGTCCTATAATTTATAGGATCTCAAGGTGATTGAGTATTTCACAATTTGCAGATTTCAAATTGTTCATAGATTATTCAATTGATTTCACAAAAAAAAAAGAAATGAAAAGAGGGTATATAAAAAAGAAGAAAAACAACAAAAGAGAAAAAATAAGAAAAAAAGAAAACCCCAAATGTTGTTCAAATCATATAGTCTAAGCATGATTGAAAAAATTTCAATTTTTGTTTATAGGGTAGAAAATAAAGATCTACCAAACAATTTAATCTTGGCAAATTAGTAGCTAGGTAAAAATAAAATTGGTTCAACTGTTTAATCTAGATCAATGAGAGAAATAAGTGATAGAGTAGGTTAGAAATTAAAGTAAAAGTGAAAAGGCATGCAAGTCCAAATGCACCCTGTAAAAGAAAAAAATAAAGATGTTAGATTAGAAAAATAAGGGTAGGTAGAATTGATAAAAATTCAAAGGGGAAAAGACTTTAAAAATTCTTTTTGTGGTGACACATCTCAATGTTTTTCCTAAGGTCAGGAAAAGAAATTAAAGGGGAAGGGGTTTTTGTTATGTTTCCTAACCTTATTATATACCCCTATATCCTATAGTCATCCCCCCATGTATTTCCCTACCCCACCAATCACTTACCTGTCACATCCAAGCTTACTCACCCCCATCTCTCACCTAATCTTCACTTACTCCATATGATTCAACGACCCACATGCTTCCCCCCCAACCTTCCAAAAGTTAATTCCTTGAGGGGGGGGGGGGGGGGGGGGGGGGCTATCCTAAATTAGTGGTTTCAAACCACTAACGTGTCACGCTCTCAGGATTTCACAACCCCCCATCATTCTTCTTACCACTCCCAGGGCCCTCGAAAAGTGGTTTATGCCTAAAACTAAACCACTCTCCCATTATGACTGTTTATCGCTCCCACCACCTCACGACGCCATCTAGTCCCATCTGTCTATCACCTCCATTCTCGCCGTTGCGCATTGAATTAGCTGGACCGTTAGCCAACGGACCCGCATCGAGTCAGGCCAATCCAATGGGAACAACCCAAAGCTACAAAAGCACCATTTCACACCATTTACAAATTTTAACATGCCCTCTTCATTTGCAGGTGAAATTCAACTTCACCCAGGCATACATAGTGAAAGCAGTGAGCACGCTCATACAACAGTACAATTGCAGAAGGATCTATTTTTTTGCAGTGATCATACATTCCATTTCTTGAACCCCGCTTCTAGTTTATTCCTTTTCTTTCTCCTTCTTTGAATTCCCATTTCTTATTATCCCCTTTTGTTACAAATTCAACACAGTTCAATTTTTAAAGGTTTTATAGAAGACAACCATGGCACCGAAGAAAAAGGAACAGGAGGTGTTTAATCAATTTGGATCACATACTACTTGCAGACATGGATTTTAAGATACATGAAACACTCTCAGAGTTTGATTTATTCGACATATACTGCTAGTGGGAGGATACATTTGTTGATGAATTGGATGACATAGGCCTATGGGACATTGATTTACCTTTCTATATCTTCCCTAAAATCCATAGTTTCCTAGAATTAATTAGAAAATGCCACTCATGCTACAATCCACAGCAAAGGGAAGTGATGGCCCCAACATGACATATATTGTTTATTATAGATGCCAAGTATATTATGAAAATGATGTAGGTTCTTGTTATTGAAGGAACTACTCCCTTTTCCCATGAGATTCCCACTGAAATATATCAGAAACTAGATTTTTCTAAGAGAGGTAAAACCTTAGAACTCTTCATGACTGAGAAAACACCTCTGCCAAACAAGAATCCTCCTTATTCCTTGATCTGATAATCACCCTACGAGTGACCTCAGTTAAAGATTTATTAAATGAAGGTATTACAGACTCATATGTTGGTGTGGGTTTCTATGTTATTTAAGCAACGTATTGATTAGCTTGCAAATACACAGACACTTTGAAATGGAAAACAACATATAAACATAGTAAACAAATACAAGAACATAAGAATTTAATAAGGAGTTCACCGTATCCTCCAGGGCTACATCTCTGGTTCAGCTCTCAGTGGTGGCCTTCTTCTATTGTGTCTTGAAGCAGAAAGTTACAATGAAGGAGCTCAACATGAGTCTCCTGAAACAGATTGGCTTGGCAGGGTGGTTCTTGGATTCCCCAAGCCACTGAAGTACACAGACTCTTTTCCTTGCCAGCTCTTTGACCTCTTTGTTCTGACAGATCCTCTCAAGGATGGCTTGAATCTCTCAATCTCTCTGGTGCTCGACGCTACCCTTGGTCAGCTTGGCCCTCTGCCTCTTTCTGAGTTTTGCTTCATTGTTCTTCTCTTCTCTGTCTTCTGTCTTCGGTATTCTGTCTTTCGATTCCCGACTCTCTCTCTGTCTGCTTTTTGTTCTCTATTCATAGCTTAAAACCATTCGAGCTCATGGAATTTTGTTTACTCTTCTGCCTCTGTCGATTTTCCTGCTTGCAACTGCACTTGGAGTTCCCTGTTTTCGGTGTCATCATCAGACTCACAGGGATGGCCACTTGTCCTCCTGTGAACTGTGCCAGCTTGCCTCGTCGGTTCATTTCTTCAATTACATTATGGAATGAGTCATTTTCCACCGTGGCAGTCAATTCAGATTTCAAATTCTTCTAAATCGCGGCTTATTCCCCCATGAATTCCGTCTTCTCCATCGGGCACGATCTCAGTCATTAGATTTGGAGCCCCTAGATCTGACGCCATTCGCTCATCCCGCGCTGTTGACTAGCTTGATTGTTAGCGCATGATGAGCATCGGTTCTCTCTCTCCTCTGCTTGCCACGCATCAGGTGCTGAGTGGAATCGCTCATTTTCCATCGAAACTGCTTACTGCCCATGGACGCCCCCGATCAATACCGCCGGTTTTGGAGTGGGTCCCGCCTTTAGCACTTAGCCTTTAACCCACGGTTTTCCCGACTCTCATGCAACCAAGCGCTCGGGGCTTCTCCAATTTGAGGTTTTTCGCCCAGCACTAATTGCGCATCAAAAACTGCCTCTGTTTCCCGATCCGGGTCTCCCAGGGGCTAACTTTGCCCCCCGCATAGTCTCCATGGGCCTTAGTCAGCGCGCTTTGACCAAGGTCCTCGTCGTTCCATGCTAGTTGCCATTGCCACTGGTTTAGAGGTGTTTTTGATCGCTGTTTTAAATTCTTTGAAGTCTGTCATGACTTGGTACAACCATGGCTCTGTTAATCATTCTTTATGGATCCAATTCATATCATGGCCTTCCCACTGAAAAGATTTTGGACCACCAAAAGTTGGTTTTCTTTCAAGCATCGACTAAGTGAGGGTACTGTTGTCTCACTTGCCCAATCTCAATCCACTTTTCACTTCTCGACTTCGAACTTTTGAGTCCAATTCTGAGGTACTCAACATCTCCTTTGCGCATCGTCCTCACCTTCCTGTCCAAGACTGTGTTTTCTTGTAATTCATTCAGATATTCAGGTAGCAGGTCATCAATAGAAGACAATTGACTTTGCTCTTCAGGATCCTCAATTAGAGAAAGTTCAAACAATCTCAAGAAATCTGTATTTTTGACTGAGTAGATGTGCATGTAAGCTGGGAGATCAAGGCGAAAAGCATTTGCACCAATATTCTCAAGTATCTTAAAAGGTCCATACGTGATAGGCTTTAGCTTTTTACCTTCACCTTGCATCCTGTCCTTGCTGATATACAGCCAGACCTAGTCTCCAACTTGAGAACTATGCTCCATCCAATGCCCATCATGCCTTGCCTTGTATTTGGCTTGGCTCTTTTCCAACATTCCTGTACTGCCTGGTGGATCTCCTGGATCTGTTCAATGAACCTAGTTGCCTTGTCCACATCACCGTGTCCATCAACTGTGGTATCTTTACCAAAGACAAAATCCAAAGGAGACCTTGGTATGAAACCAAAACATGTCTCAAAACGAGATCTCTGTGTAGAAGAGTGTTTTGCTCTATTGCAAGCATGTTGCACATAACACAAATGTTCATCCCAAAGCTTAGGATGTTTGCTGCAATATCCTCTGAGTAACTGGATCACTGTCCTGTTAACTACTTCTGTCTAGCCATCAATTTGTGGATGAAAAGATATGCTTTTCTTCAGTTAGGTGTCCATAGTTCCCACAGAATTGACCAAAACTTCCCCGCAAATCGGGTGTCTTGATCAGATACAATAGAAGTGAGTCGTCCAAAATGAACCCATACATGTTCAAAGAATAGTTTTGCAGTTTGTTCAGCTGTAATTTGTTTATTACAAGGTATCAAAATACACATTTTGCTGAACCTATCCACAACCACATATAGATAATCACGACCTTTTCTAGACTTAGGCAGTCCTCCAACAAAATCCATGGAAACACTTTCCCAAGGGTGAGAAGGAACTGGTAAAGGAGTGTACAAGCCTAGTTTTCTATTGCTGGGCTTGCTCTTAGCACACATATTACACCCTCTTACATATCTAGAAACTGTCTCATTCATTTTCAACCAATAAAAAAATATTTGCAGTTGTGCAACTGTTTTACTTACCCCAAACTAACCTGATATCAAAGAAGTGTGTGCCTCTCTAATTATCTTTACTCTCTTAGTTTGTGGAATGCAGAGTTTCCCACAGTGATATAAGAGTCGGTCTTTCAAATGATAATCCAATTCTTCTACTGTTTTGCCTCGACTCAAAGTTGCATATACATCTTTAAAGTCTATATCTTGAGCATATTGTTCAATATAGCTTTCATGTAGTATAGAATTATGCTTAAGTATAGTAGATGCATTTATAATGGGTCTAGATAACATGTCTGCAACTTTGTTATGTATGCCCCTTTTATATCTGATGACTAAATGAAACTGTTGTAGAAAACCCATCCATCTGTAATGTCTCGATTGCTGCAACTTAGTCTGGGAGTGTAGATATTGAAGTGGTTGATGATCAGTATGTATTGTTATCACCCCGAGAAACTCTCCTAGGTTGTATATCAAAGATGCTCGGGAACATTACAAACTCAATAAAAATGTTGGAAATATGGTGGATGAATGAAATAAATGCTACATACTCAAGCCAGATAACCACTTCTACTATGCTTAACCCCAGACATGGGTGAACACCCTCAGACTACAAGGCTTTAGACTACCAATTACTCACAATTTGAGAAACAGGTGAAGATGGAGAATACTGACCACACCAGTAGATGCACAAGACCATGTGATGGCCAGCTACAACTAGTAAAGAGGTATGTAAATCTATTATCCAATGCACAGACAGGATGACAACTCTCTGGCATTAAAACAACAGAAACCTACATACACCTTCAATAATACTAACTATATTCTAACATAGAGGTGGGATGACAGCCCCTCTAATGCTAGACATCAAGAGCAAATGAAAAATGCATAACAGGCACAACCTAGAACAAAGAAGAGAAGTGGAAAGTGAGCAATCAATAGCAAAAGAAGCTTGCATTAGCTGAAAATGAAGACCATACGCTACAGGTATCACAACAGTTACAGTCTCCAAAAGTTGAAGCTTACAACAAAATAAGCAAGAACCAGTAAAGCCAGATACTTGCCACAGAAGCAAGTACCAATGATACACCATTCATTATTCACATTGTTCAACCTCTCCCTCCTTCCAATGCACACGAATAATGCATCGAAAGACCCTGAATCTGAACCCCCCACACCGGCTCTATTGCTGGTTTTCAAAATGGAGAAGGTAGAAGTGGATATTTGATATACACTAATACCGCGGGCTTGGATGCTCCTAGGTAGGGTGGTGTAACCGGAGAATCTGAAATTGGTTCTACCTCTGATGCTCTTTCTCTCTATGTGCTTTCTATTCTTATGTTGGCTCTGGGTCAACTCGATATGCGAACTCCAAAGGGGGCCTTAACTTCAAAGGGGGCCTTATTATTCAAGTAGGTTCGCCCTATAACGTTACAAGACCTTTTTCATTGAGGGGAAGAAAGGAGCGGAGCCTTTTCTAGCTATTTATTAAATGAAATGTGCTCCTTCACTCACTTTACCGTAGGGAGGATGAGGTTAATCATTGAATAGATTAAATGAATTTGGGGGATAGCTTTTATGTGGTCAGGATTTATCCCTAGGCATTTGGGGGTGTTAGAGAACTTATCCTTCCAACTTGCCCTGATTAACCCAAATTGGCCTTTTCAGGCAAGCAAAAAAAGAATATAATCCGGTTCTAGGTATAGTCCTGACTGGTCTGCTTCCACTGAAGCAAGCAGAGTGTCGGGCCTGCCGAGAACCTCAATCAAAAGGAATCAGTTGGCTGGCTTGCTTTTAGTTAGGTAGGTATGCTCGCCCTTATATACCAAATTATACCCTTCCAGCTCTGCTTTCAGGCTTGTAAGATTACCAGTTCTTCTATTCTCTTATCAGGGGCATTAAGGATCTGACCTTCCTTTAGTGCCTTTTTAGACGATGCATGTTCATGCCATCCGATACACCTCACACATGGGAATGCCAAGCCTATTTCTCACTGCTTTTATTATTAGAACCAGTAAAGCCAGATACTTGCCACGGAGGAACCGATTAAGTTAGACCTGCCAAATATGAGTCAGCCATATTCGCATTCCAGGAATAAGGTAGACCACCTATTACATTCTGTCTTCTGGATATATATAGAAGTTGATTACAAAAATATTTGCTATCCTATGTGTGGAGGGGTCATAATGGATCACCAACCACCTTAACTATCTGATAAAGATCTCTGCTACAATCTGCTGTTTGAATGAATGCCTTTGACATTTTCTGGCACTTGACTGTCCTTCTGAACAGGTAAAATGCTTTATAAAAGAATGATCCATAACTGATTAATGTTGTGAACTACTCGAGGAATGTCCTTTTGTTCTTCGGCCATAATGCTCTTGAATGCAGTAGTTGGAGAGTAACCGCGTCGGGTACAGGTAGCTGGCCATCTTCTTCCTTCGGGATTAAAAATGGCTGAGGACGTGAATAGTCGGGAAGGATACAGAATGGGAATTGGCTATTGGATCACAGAGATGGATGACGAAGATTAGTTTATAGAGGTTATCGAAATATATGTGAATGGAGAAACATGGGCCGTCGGATCGTAAGATGGACGATCGAACGGTGGATGGGCGCGGAAGCTACGGGGAAAATAATAGATGGGAGTCGGGTATGGAGGCGGTAAGTGGTTTCCCCGCACCGCTTATCGGAGGTGAGTGGTATACAAAGGCGAGGAAGTGATGCAATGAAGAGAAGACACGTGGAAAACATGATAGGCAACAAACTACTTTCCCTGCGGGTTATTGCACGTGCATGTTTCAGCAGCAAGACGAGCGATTATCGTTGGATCGGGAGATGGGCGATCGGATGGCTGAAAAAATGGCGGACGTGTTTTTTGACTGATGTGACCGAAAAAGGCTTATGGATTATGCACGCGGTTACGTTATCACAGTTATATGGCATTTAAACTTAGCACCCGGGGAGCTTAATAGGATACGAGTTTATGTAGAATTAGGAGAAAAATGGGAAAAGTACAAAGGTTGTGGGGGTACAAACAGAGTGAAGTGGTAGGAGTAAGATGACAAATATGAACCCTTTGTGAGCACAAACAGCACAACCAGGCCTGTTATTTGATCGTCCAATATTGAAGCATGTAGCAGAGCTAACATGTATCACTGTCTCTTTGCCCATTTAGTAATGTTTTCACTTTTTCACTCTTTGAACTAATGCATACAATTCTTTATCATATGTAGGATAGTTAACTACTATAGGATTAAAAATCTCAGAATAATAACATATGGGTTCATTGTGCTGTGTCAACACTGCTCCCATGTCATAGTCATTGGCATCGGTTTGGATCTCAAACGGTCTTTGTAGATTAGGCAGTGCTAGTACAGGTGCTGTACTAATCTTTTCTTTCAAGGTGTCAAAGGCTTTTTGATGTTTGCCTCCCCACTGAAACACCTTTTTCAATCCTGTCAAAGCATGTAAGGGAGCTGCAATTGAGGAAAAATTAGAAATGAACTTCCTCCAATATTGTTCTGCTCCTAAGAAACTTCTTACTTCTGTAGCAGACTTGGGTTTAGGCCAATTTACAATGACTGCCATTTTAGAGGGATCTATTTTCAATTCACCACCCCCTACTATATGACCCAAATAATTTAGAGATGTTTTGCCAAATTCACATTTTGAGAGTTTAACATAAAGTTTTTCTCTTTTCAAAACATCTAATGTCTGCTTAACATGCTTTAAGTGTTCTTCCCATGTTTTACTAAAAATCAGAATGTCATCTAGATACACCACAACGAAATCATCAAGAAAATGCCTAAGTACATCATTCATTAATCTCATGAAAGTAGCAGGGGCATTGGTCAAGCCAAAAGGCATAACCAGCCACTCATACAATCCTTGCTTTGTTTTGAAAGTAGTCTTCCATGCCTCTTGCTCTGCAACTCTGACCTGATGGTATCCACTGTGCAAATCTAGCTTGGTGAAATAAATAGCTTCCTTCAATTGATCTAAAAGATCATCTATGCGAGGAAGGGGACAATGATTTTTGATTGTTATCTTATTCAGTGCTCGGTAGTCAATGCACACTCTCCACGAGCCATCTTTCTTTCTCACCAAAACGATTGGTGATCCACATGCTGATGTGCTAGGCTTGATGAACCCCTTCTCGAGCAACTCCTGCACCTGCTTCTTGATTTCAGCTTTCTCTAAAGCAGACAACCTGTACATTCCAATGTTAGGCAATGGAACATCTTGCTACAAAATAATATCATTTACTATTTCCTTTTTGGGTTGCAGACCTTTAGGTTCCTGAAACAGGGCATCATACTCTGAAACAATCTTTTCTATATCAACTTGCTGCTTAGCATTACAACCCTCAAATACATTGGTTTTATTAGGTTTCTTTTCCTTTACAACCATTAATAAGAATTGTTTGCATGAATTTATCATTATTTTCATCTACCTAGAATTTATGAGAGTATAATTATTCTTGAGATTTTGGGCTCTTACAAAGTATTCGATTCCATATTTAACAAGTAGATACTTGTTCTCAGCTCTATAGAAAATGGTTTTTCTATCATATAAGTAAGGACTTCCTAAAAAAATTCCACATATATCCAAAGGAATGATGTCTGACTCAACCTCATCTACAAATGCTGACCCAAAATAAAACTTGAGTTTGCACTGTCTAGTCACTTGTAGTTGTGCTTTATCATTCAACCATCCTAATGGGTATGGTTTCTTGTGAGGTGTAGTTGCTAATCCCAATTTTTTTACAATTGCTTCAGAAATCAAATTTACTTGTGAGCCACTATCAAACAAAGTATCAACCTTTTGATGTTTGGAAATAACTCAAATATGGAAAAGCTCAAGTCTTTTTCTCTCATGTTCTTCATCAATAATAGTTTGAGCAGAATTACTAGTAGATGCTTCAGAATTCTTACCTTTTATACCTATGGTTGCAATGATTGTTTCATCTCCCAATTCTGACCCCAAATCTTTCTGAATAGTTGTAGCAGTCTTCTTTTTCTTGCCCTCAGACTTCTTAGGTCTTAGCTCTAGATGCAGAATCCAACAGTGCCCATCATCATGCCCTCCTTTTTACAGTGAGTGGATGAAGCTTTGCTTTTTTGTGTAGTGTTAGCCTTCCTTGCTTTCCACTTCTGCTTTCTTTTCTCCTTGCTCTTGCTTGCAGTGGGTTGGGATGGTCCCCCAACTTCTGGATTTCCATTCTTTCCTCTAGCTTCTAGATGAGTGGCTTGTACAAATACCTCCTCATCTATACTCATGGGATTAAACATGAGGATGGTATGCCTCATGTAGCTGTGTAGACCACCAATGTACTTCAAAAGAGTCTCTGGTGAGTCTAATGAGATCCCTAGAATCAATGCTCTCTTTCTAAATTATTGAGTGTACCCTTGCACACTTTGCCCTTTCAACTGCCGAAGAGTTTTCCAACTCATCATGGCTTGTTGCATGTAGGCCAATGGATAGAACTGCTTCTTGATTGCAGAAACAAAGTCACTCTAGATAGAGTTAGTCTTCCCATTTCTTTTCATGTTAGCTTGGGTTCTGCCTTCCCAACAAACCAAGGCAGTGCCTCCTAGGCATAGGCTTGCCAGCTGAATTTTGCTCTTGTCCGAGTCGATGTTTTTCTCTCTGCAATACACATCAATTTATCTAATCCAATTGTCCAATTTTTTAGCATTTAGCTCTCCATCATATATAGGCAAGTCAAATTTAACATCTAGCTTGATCAAAGATGCTTTCTTATTATGCATAGGGCTATTAGGAGGTGTGAGAAAGCTTTCCTCTTTCCCTTTTCCCTTTGAGTGGTCATGGGAATGAGACTCATCTTCTTCTTTATCTTGTTTAGAACCCGATGAATCTTCATCCTTATGCTTTCTAAAGTCCCTATACATTTCTTCTACCATAGACTTTATAGCTAGGAAACTCTTTATGAATTGAGGGTCTAGCCCCATAGAACCTTCCTCTGACATTGTCTTCCGTGGATAGACTCTCCCAATTTCAAGCTTAGTTTTGACCAACTCTCCTTCTCCTAATTTGAGCTTTGATCTAGTGAGCATTCAACAGCTAAACCAACACAAGCTTGTCTAACCTTATAGCCTAGAGCTCTGATAATCACCCTATGAGTGACCTCAGTTAAAGATTTCTTAAATGAAGGTATTATAGACTCATATGTTGGTGTGGGTGTCTATGTTATTTAAGCAATGGATCGATCAGATTGCAAATACACAGACACTTTGAAATGGAAAACAACAGAGAAATACAGTAAGCAAATACAAGAACACAAGAATTTAATAAGGAGTTCACCCTATCTCCAGGGCTACATCTCCAATCCAGCTCTCAGTGGTGGCCTTCTTCTATTGTGTCTTGAAGCAGAGAATTACAATGAAGGAGCTCAATATGAGTCTCCTGAAATAGATTGGCTTGGCAGGGTGGTTCTTGGATTCCCTAAGCCACTGGAGTACACAAACTCTTTTCCATGCCAACGCTTTGACCTCTCTAGTCTGACAGATTCTCTCAGGGATGGCTTGAATCTCTCAAGCTCTCTGGTGCTCGACACTTCCCTTGGTCAGCTTAGCCCTTTTCCTTCTTTTTGCTTTTTTCTTCACTGGTTCTTCTTTTCTCTGTCTTCTATCTTTGGTGTTCTGTCTTTCGGTTCCCGACTCTCTCTCTGTCTGCTTTCTATTCTCTGTTCATGGCTTAAAACCATTCGAGCTCATCGCAGTTCGTTTCCTCTTCCGCCTCCATCGATTCACCTGCTTGCAACTACACTTGGAGTTCCCTATTTTCAACATCATCATTAGACTCACAGGGATGGCCACTTGTCCTCCTGCGAACTGCGCCAGCTTGCCTCGTCGGTTCATTTCTTCAGTTATGTTATGGAATGAGTCATTTGCCATCGTGGCAATCAATTCGAACTTCAAATTCTTGTAAATCGCAGCTTATTCCCCCATCAATTTCATCTTCTCCATCGGGCGCGATCTCAACCGTTAGATCTGGAGCCCCTAGATCTGACGCCATTCGCTCGTCTCGCACGATTGACTAGCTTGACCGTTAGCATGTGATGAGCGGCAATTTTCTCTCTCCTCCGCTTGCCACGCGTCGGGCGCTAAGTGGAATTGCTCCTTTTCCATTGAAACTACTTACTGCCCATGGATGCCCCTGATTAATACCACCGGTTTTGGAGCGGGTCACGCCTTTAGCGCTTAGCCTTTATCCCACGGTTTTCCCGATTCTCATGCGACTGAGTGCTCAGGGCTTCTCTAATTTGAGGTTTTTCACCCAACACTAATTGCGCATCAAAAACTGCCTCTGTTTCTTGATTCAGGTCTCCCAGGGGCTAACTTTGCCTCTCACGCAGTCTCCATGGGCCTCGGTCAGCGTGCTTTGACCGAGGTCCTCGTCGTTCCACGCTGGTTGCCATTGCCACTAGTTTAGAGGTGTTTTTGATTGCTGTTTTGAATTCTTTGAAGTCTGTCCCAAACTGGTACAACCATGGCTCTGTTAATCATTCTTAATGGATCCAATTCAGATCATTCCTCCTCTATCTTCCCTGACAGAACCAGTGACATTTTCACTGTTCTTTCTTATATACTTGACTATTATTCAGATCAATGGCTTGATGAATCTATTATAGGTTTTCTATCTATTTTATCAATAGAATCCAATCCTCTATCCTTTTCAATTTTAATGAATTTCTAGCAGATGCTACCCATGAGCAGTTTGTTAATTTCTTCATAGAGGAAGTGTTTCAATACTCCTCAGTTTTGGTATATATGTTTGTTTATTTTTAGGAAGACATGTTCTAGTTTTCAATGGGCAAGTTGAATGAGGAAGGTGAACCCCAGTTTGTTATTTTTTGGACAACATTAGTGATGAAGGACCAAAAGGACTTCAACTACAAGACATTTGTAGAAATGTTTCTTCAACCAATAATGAGCCTCCTCAGTGGGACTGTAGAACCCAGAATTAGTGAAGAAATTAGAAGGGTTATGCAGTTGACAGACCAAGCAAGAACAGGTGATTAGTACTTGTACCAAAATTACACTGAATTAAGAGTATATGGCTATGAGTTGGCTCCTTATAAGCTGCCAAAGTTCCTTCCCATGAGGATCTTTGCATTTGAATACATCATAAAACTGATCAATGTGGATGAAGTGCATTTTGTAGCAGCCAAGAAAAGGTCACAATTTAGGATCAAATCCCATATTGGTCCTTTAATTTGTAACAATAGAGCAGCAAGGGAAGAGGCAGATAAGAGATTGAAGGAAATGAAATTCACCCACAGTTTCACATGGTCCTATGATCCATGGGGCATCATCTCCAAGAAAAGGGTGGATAACAAGTCAACAACTTATATTCGTACTCAAAGGCCTGAAATTGAAAAATCATGAACCAGATAGAGTGGATGCCTGTTACACTACAAGAGGATGAGGAAAACATAATCCCTTCCTCAAGCGTACAAACCTGAAGACAACAAGAAAGGCAGAGAACAAAAGATAGGTCAGAAAAAGGCAAGGAACAAGAAGAGGGAGCAACAGGGAAAAGAACAAGAGAGGATCAATCATCAAAGAATGAATTCAAACTAAAATTTAGAAAAAGTGCCAGGAGACACATGGACATAGGAAAAGAATCACTGCAACAAACAATCATCAATCTCATTGACATTCCAAATTCATCCCCAACTGGAGGTTAACCTTTTCCTGACACTCCAATTTCAGAAAGGCAACAGTCTCTTCAAGTTTCCTCATCTACAAATGTAATTGAAGGAAAGTAGGATAACTTCTTGGACACCTTCAGAGAGATAAAGATCAAGAATGAGATGTCGAAAAAGGGAACTTGTGCTCAATTTTGGAAACAAAGTGCAACTACTCAAGGAAGACTTCTCTCAACCTTTGATTCAGAAAAAGGCAAAATGCATATGGAATTCTTGGAGGCACAAACCTCCGAACCTAAAACTCCAGCCGAGTACAAACATACTTCTTTTGAATTTGATGTCAGGAACGTTCATCCTATTGATCAGCTATAAATGCACAAACAAACAGGTGAAATGATTTCCTTTGCTCTAACCAGTACATCCACAAGTTTGTTTAAAATGCAGGTGGCCTTGTCAAATACTCAATCTCAGCTAAATATGGAAAATATTTCATCTTAGTCAAAGGAAAACAGAATTAAGTCTTTGGAAGACTTAGTAGTGAGAATTGGGTATGATCCTTCAGATGTAAAAGCAACCGAAGAAGTAATCAAGAAAAAGGAGTTGGATATAGCATCTTTGAAGAAGCAACTCAAAATGCCTACAAACATGATCCCTTGACCAAAGAGATAGAGGAAACAGAGAGTTAGAAGGTTGAAATGATGAAGTTAATAATAGAACAATCCCTCCAAATTAAACAAATGGAAGTAGAGATGGAGAAAATGATACAAGAGAAATATAAGGCAACACAGATGGCCAAAACTATTATGGAAGCTCTTCCTCTCTGAGCTCTTCCTACAACCACACCAACAACTGTTGCTACAGGGACAGGAAGTAGTACAAAACAACTAGCCAGATCCATGGAGGGCATGAATATTCAGATTGAGGAGATTAAAAGATTAGAAACCCAAGTTAATGTTCTACAGGACCAAATCAAAAGAGCTGAAAGTGAACACTTAATAGAGATGTAGATGGCAAGGACCTTAATTGAAAGGTGGCAAAAATATGTTAGGTCCTTGTACTATTAGTGTAACCCCTTATTGTTATTATTACAACCCCCTTATTATATCGTTCTGCCGATGTAGTCCCCATATTGTTATTATTTTGCCCCATAGAAGCCCACTATTGTTATTATTGTGCCCTTACATTATTATTGTTAGGTCATCTCTAATTATATTATGACCCCTTAGACTCCTGTATATAGAAAGGAGGTCTTTTCATTTGTATCATCCAAGAATTATTCATTTTTGTAATGTAAAGGAGGTTGCCCTTTGAAGAGGCTTCTTTTGAAAGTGTTTATCTCTCTTTTCTATCTTTTTGTGAGCTGGTTTCATAACATTTGGTATAAGAGCTTTGGATTCTAGGGTTTCACTGATCCAAATAGGTCATCGTGGCATTTGCGCTATAACTTTTTCGTTACGAAATTTTAGAAGCTAAGAAAAAACTCATTTGAGAATAAGTCGGTCTAAATCTCAAGTCAGAATTTCAAATTTAGTCTTGCTATATTTTTAGAGCTATGATCTAAGGAAGTTAGGGTTTTTGCAAGCTCCAGAATTTCATCTCAAATAGGTCATCATGGAAGTTTCGCTATAAGTTTTTTTCTATGAAGGTTCAGACTTTGAAATTAAACCGCATTTGAACGACAATCGTGGTGAATCTCAGGTTCGAATTTTAGAGTTTGTCTCGTTATATTTTTGGAGATATAATTTGAGGAATTTAGGGTTTTTGCAGACTCTCGAATTACATTCTAAACAGGTGACCTGGGGAAAATCGTCATAACTTTCTCTCTGAGTATCAGATTGAAATTTTGTAAGAAGCTACAGAAATAGGACGGACTGTAATTTTCTGTGCATTGTTTTTAGGTCCGAAGGTCAAAAAAGTAACACGTGGCACTTCATACAAATTCGATCTCCTAAAAAAGTATATAAGCAAGTCATCGTGGGAGATTGGGCATAACTTTTTCTTGGAGAATCCAATTTCAATCAGATTGGTGGCATTGGAAAGAGGATGCAGAGGGATACTAGAGATCATAGTTTCAGACCTTGGAGATCTGTAGTTTCAGAGATACAATAGATTCAAGATCGAGGTCCTCAAAGCATGAAAAAGAATGACTCAAATCAAGAAAATAGAAACACCTAGTAATCAAAATTGGATGGATGATTTGAAGAAAGTGATCAAAGCTAAGATAAATATTTTTATTTATTCCATGGAAGCTGATATCAATGATATGAAGGCATATTGGAAGAAATGCAGGGAAGATTTGAATAAAGATATGGAAGGTTTGAAGGAAGGTGGGACAAAGCTGCTACAAAAAAGGCCTCCTCATGGAGAAAAGGTAATTGAGGAAATTCATGATGAGAACAAAAGTAATGTTAATCATGATTTCATAGAATCTAACATTGGATTGAAGACCCAACATATTCCAAAGGTAGATATGAGGAAGTTTGATGGCAAGGATCTTGTAACATGGATACCACAGATGGAGAAATATTTTGATATAGATAATGTGCAAAGCACATAAAAGGTACATATTGCATCTTTATATTTAGAACTGAATCAATTTTTATGGTATAGAGGTATTTGATCTTGTAAACAACTTGTCACCTGGTCAATTTTCATGGAGGAAATGATAGCATATTATGAGAATACAAAGAGAAACACCTTCTTTAGCCAAATGATAAATCTCAAACAAAAGGGTTCAATGGCAGAGCACATTGAGGACTTCCAAAAATTGAATATAAGGGTAAATGATATTCCAGAAAAGCATAGGATTGAAGGCTTCATAGGGACTTTAAATGATAAAATCCAACAAGAGGTTTGCCTTTGGGAACCTGATTCATTGGATAAGGCATACAGGTTGGCAAGAAAATTTGAAAGCAAAATTATTGCAACAAGGAAGCCTACCACTCATAACTATAAAGATAAAACTGTTGTTGCTCCTATCTGTTCACCACCTACAAGATTGACGCCAAAACAATTGGAAGGATAAAGAGAAAAAGGGCTTTGTTACAATTGTGATAGAAAATACAATAAAGGTCATAAGTGTGCCGAGAATAAATTAATTTACATAGATGGGGAAGAGGAGCAAGAAAAGGAACAAGAAAAGGAACAAGAAACATCAAAAGAAGAGGATATACACCAGGAACCAATCCCAAAGAAATATGAAATGAATCTAACCATATCTTGTAATGCATTGACAGGAATTACCACTCTTCAAACTCTCAATATGGAAGGGCATATCAAGAATAAAAAGGTAATAGTGTTGATTTATCGGGTAGTACGAAATTTATTCTACGATATCTTGTAATTGATTGGTTGAAATTACCACTCCAGAGTGTCAAGATAGAAGGACATATCAAGAAGAAAAATGTTCAAGAAGTGAAAGATCACATCCAATATTATGAATAACCCATTGCTTTCCATTCCAATGGGTGGTGCTGATGTTGTACTAGGAGGCCAATGGCTACAATCCTTGGGTACAATAGCTTTTAAAGAACGTTTCATGAAATTTTATTTGGTAGGAAAGGAAGTTGAATTAAGGGGTATCATAGGGAAACAAGGAAAGATAATCAGCTCTAATGGAATGGCACAGCTTCTAAAGAAAGAAGAACAAGGCATAATTGCACAATTATGTTTGCTAGAGGTTCCCACATCGAAATCATCTATTTCTCCAGATATCCAAAAAGTCTTGGACAATCATTCCAGTGTATTTGAGACTCCCAAATTCCTCCCACGTATTCATGATCATGACAATGCTATTCATTTGATTCCAGGAAGTGTTCCTCCAAACATCATGCCTTACAGATATCCATATGCCCAAAGGAGTGAAATTGAAAGTA
This sequence comes from Pinus taeda, assembly GCA_000404065.3. NCBI lineage: Eukaryota > Viridiplantae > Streptophyta > Pinopsida > Pinales > Pinaceae > Pinus > Pinus taeda. Next base: position 126,991 of record APFE030617543.1, on the reverse strand, counting down.
TGCTTGTAGAAATGCTAGAGGTTGGTATAATTATCCAACCAAATTCGATAAACAAAGCAAGGGATGAATGGGAGAATGAAAAAGCAGGGTGGGAACTCATTCAAAAGTTGCAGAAGATCCCAGTTCAAACAATATTTCCAAAACTTGACGTGGAAGGAAAAATCATATTGGAACCTGGAGCAATCACAGAAACAAGAAGTTCCCGACAGCTACGAAAACGATCAATTTCAGAGTACCTCATTAAGTGGAAGAACTTACTTGCTGAAGATTCCACATGGGAAGACAAGAATTTTATACATAAGCATCAAGAACTACTCAAGCATTGAGGACAACACTTTTTGAAGGAGAGGGGCATGTTAGGTCCCTATACTACTAGTGTAACCTCTTATTATTATTAGTACAACCCCCTTATTATATTGTTGTTCCCATGTAGTCCCCGTATTGTTATTATTGTGCCCCATAGAAGCCCACTATTGTTATTATTGTGCCCTTACATTATTATTGTTATGTCGTCTCTAATTATATTATGACCCCTTAGACTCCTATATATAGAAAGGAGGTCTTGTCATTTGTATCATCCTAGAATTATTCATTTGTGTAATGTAAAGGAGGTTACCCCCTCGAAGAGGCTTATTTTGAAGGCGTTGATCTCTCTTTTCTATCTTTTTGTGAGCTAGTTTCATAACAAAATTAGAGAAATAATCTTCTATTGGGAACACTCTAGGAAGAGTTAAGGAGATTATTTGGAATAACATAATCAATGGTAGGAATGAAATTTGGCCCAGCATCCAAATTATCTTCAAACTGAAAGAATTAGTTGAGAAAGCTAAAGAAGATATTTCAGCTACATATGAAGAGCTGGGAGACATGTCGGCAACAACCAATAGGATAATTAAATTTCTAAATTCAAGAAACAGTTTTGATCTAGAAGAACTAGGAGTAGCAGATAGGACAAAGACTATAATTCAGGTGAAGAAGGTGCTGACTAAGAAGATCTTGAATGTACAACTAGAAGAAAAGTGTCAAAATTTGGAGCTAACAATGAAACTTCAACAGAATTCAACCTTTAAATCAGAAATGTCTTCCCTCTCTATTTGTCATAAATGACAAACTCATGGGCAGAGAGGACTATGTTAAGAAACTCTAGGGCATAGCCACAGATGCTGCAAATATTTCCAACATCAAACACAACATAATAGGAAAGGCATTGCTAGAAGCTATCAACAATAAGATCTACATTGAACATGAACTAAAGCATATTTTTGTAGTCAAACCAACTTTTGCAAAATACATTGAAGCCGATGAAATATATAGGAGGCTAGTGAAGATCAAGATTCCAGATGAAGAAGTGTGGAGTGGCCTGTGTGATTATCAAGAAGAACGAGACGAGGATGATTGAAGTGACAACGTAGATTTGAGTCAGGGCCAACCATGTTAGCAGAGACTACAGTTAAATTCATATCTAAAGCAAAAAAATCCCTAAAAAAGAGAACCAGATGTCCCAGTTTTTTCAGTGTGGCCACTTCGTGGTAACACTAGTCGATTTTCTTTCAGTGTAATTAATAATAGATAGGCAAGTGTATAAGGAAATCGATGTAGGTTTTTGTTAAATACTTCATGCATTGGAAGTATTAAGGGTTGGACCCAAGTCATTTGAACTATCTTTTCTCTTTGGAGCATTGTTATTTTGAGCTGGAGCATCAATAAAAAGGACCGTTTGCAAGATACTTGATCTGGTGATTTCTTCTTTTTTTTTGCGCTGAATGTATCTCTGTTTTATTCATTTATGCATCATTAAGTCTTATTGTAACGCAGAAATTTTAGTTTGAGATATGATGTTGGAGCACCTTATTTCTATCTGTGTTTGCAATCTAAATGTTTTCCTTTGATGTATGATTAAAAAATACTTCACTGCTTTTTAATCATTATTGATACCACTTTTTTGTCATCTCATTTCTCACTATGCTTTTAGATCCAGTAAAGACAATTAGCTTGCCTTCTAAATGCTCTGGAAAATTGATGTTACCACCCAACATTTGACTCCATAGCCCAATGGAAAGGATTCCAATATGATCTACCCCAACCAAACAAACAAACAACCAAGAAATCAAGTGATACATTTCTTTCATTAAGTTATCTAGCATAACACATTAAAGCATTGGAAATAAAGCTAAATCCTAAATTTACAGAGAGAGCCCTCTCTGGGTCTAGGAAGGCTAGATCCTAGACTCCTAAGCAGTTTGATGTATCTTTTGTTACTTTGTCTTGCCAATATTCAAAATCACAAAACGATAACATAGTGGCGACCATATTGGGGAACTATTGAAAGTTTATCCTTTCATTCGAATTCAGAGTACCCAGTTAAAAGATTTGTATGATAAGTTTATTCCTAAGAATGGTTTCTTTTCTATTTTTGTATATTTTGTCTGTATGTGTTTTAGATCTAAACATTGGTCCCAAAATAATCTCTACTAGATCCCATCCAGATCCAAATCCTCCTACCATAGTGGACAATCCTGAAAAGATCTTAAGGAAAATTCCTAGAACTGAGAGTCAGACAAGCAGTAGATTTCTTCAAAAAGCCAACTCACTTTCTAAAACCTTTGTTACCTTTCAAGATATCCAGTTTGATTTACAATTTGAACAAGGCTTATTCAGGACTAAATCAGAGAATTGGAAAGACCATATTATCTTTGATCCATCAATCTTAACAAAGATCCCAGTGAGATAACTTTCTTCACAAACTGAATTATATCTTCAAATTTTACAACATTTTGATACTCTACAAGATCTAGTGACAGATCTCACCTCTGAAATTGATGATGCTTATCTCCAAAATTTAGTAGAATTTAATGCCTTAAACATAGTAGCTTCTTCCTAGCGTGCACATATTCAGTCACCAAGTCCTACTGCCTCCATAATTCCTACCCCTTCTTTCATCCTTCAACATAAGGTTGCTCAAATTCCTTTATACTCATTTCCACCTAGTACTAGTCCAACCTCATCCACTGTTCAACTTCCCTCATCCACTGTTCAACTTCCTTCAAGTGGTCCTCCACCACCACCACCAATCATGGTTGCTAGGTATGCTCCTTTGGTGTTACCAACCCCATTGGCTAATATGCCACAAGACTATCAGTCCAAGATCACACTATTTGATGGGACAGGTCCTTTAACAACCCAACAACATGTGGATAAAATGAATGATTGTTTTGACTTGAAAGAGGTAGATGACGAAAGTATTAAGCTCAGAGTGTTTGCACAAAGTTTAGGAGGAGAAGTCAGAAAATGGTTTAAGTCTTTGCCTGCAAATAGTATAATGATCTCCCTACATTCTGCCAAACCCTTCTTAATAGATGGGAAGTCAAGAAGAATCCTTTACAAATTCTATCAGAATATGAAAATATTAAAAGGGAGGTAGGTGAAAGTGTACAAGACTATTGTGGTAGATTCAACAATACCTATAATGGAATACCTGCCGTTACACCGTATTTTGTCACCGTCCCTGTTACCCCTTCTCCCGTAGATTGGAGGACCTATTCTGGGACCTGTGAGAAGTGACATAACCTGAAAACACCTGCATTGTATCCCCTTGAGTATGTACTTCATATGCCCTGAAGACACCTTCTGCAAAATACCCATAAATATAGCCCTTTTTCCATTGGCGCTGTTCCTCAGTGTATCACTCGCGCCAATGGGGGAAATCCTCCAAAGAGGGCATGCCAGCTGGTGCTCTGTCTTAGAGTCACACTAGCGCCAACCCAGTTGGGTAAAGTTTTTAACAAAACAAATTGCGAAGGTTCTTCCTAATCTATTCATGAACTGATTCTAGTTTGAGTTAGTTCAGTTGGGCTTCGAATCTCCATAGAAGAGAAGTAGCTCTCCACCTCTCATGGAAGCTTCCTAATGATAAGGAAAATCCCATGAATCTTGTGGATGATCTTATCTCCTTCTCCTCTCTCTATTTAAGCTTGTCCCTTTGCCTTTGACAAGCTAGTTAGTAATTCTACTCTTCAACCTCCCAAATCTAAGTCCCAAAGTCTGAGAATTGCTAAGCTCATGCTACAAGAGGCCTTGTTCATCCCCATAAGGATATATCTTTAAGGAGGATATCCATGTCCAAGTAATCAAGGAGAGGGAGGCTTGTTCCCCATCCCCTACAAGCTTTGCAAGGCATGTGTTGCTGATCGCCCAACCAAAGGAGGATTTGATGTCAGAACTTGGTTGTATTCTCTTTTGTTTATCAATAATAATAGACGACTATCATTATGGTTGCACTCATGTGTATTTATAATGATGTTTGAGTTGTATCCTTTTTGACTGATACATAGTTGCATCTCTTGGATTTTATGCTTGTATTTGTCTTGTTCTTTGCATGTGAAGGTGTCTGTTCACGAGGATCGTGAGGATTGTGACCAGCTGAAGCAAAAGAATGGAAGCGACGACTCTCCTACGAATACTAGCGTTGGATTCGAGGTAGGCTCTCATCATTGGCCTTTACTTTGCAATTAGGAACCTGCGTGTTAGCGTTGTTTGATTGTTGTTAGACCCCATTTAGGCTAGTGGGATCGCCTTTGTCCGCAGAGGGGATTTACCTGTACAGCACCTGCAACTCTTAAAAACCACCCCAGGATTTAGCCTTGATAAAGTTCCCAGATGGTTTTGATATAGATATGTCTTACCAGCTTAGGAAAAGGAATTCTCTAACATTAAAAGCGATGCAAAGAGATGCTGTGAGTGTAGAAGGAAATTTACAAGTAAAAAGAGCTAGGGTGAAAACTGAAAGAAGGGTTACTATAAAGGAAGAAGCTTCGACTTTTGCAGCTGAAGCCAAAATTGATTCCTTAGTAAGGAATATGGAAAGAATGATGGAGAGGATAAGTTTGAATGAAAGAAATGTACCTAGTGAGAACCCACCTGTCCAACAAAACCGAAATCCAAACCCTGGGACAAATCAGATAGAGAGATCAATGAGGCCCATATCAACAAATTAGGTCGCCATTCCAAGAAAATTATGCCGATGAAAATATAAGTGTAGTTGAAGAAGTTGAGGAAAATCAGATTAATTTAATGGGAAAAATGAAGATAGTTCTATTTTTCTTACACAAGAAGAACAAGAATTGTTTTTAGTAACTCAAACAAAACTGGAATATGTAGAATCTGATGACTATAAACATGAATTTGAGAATTCTATCTTAGAAGTCCACAAAGAATATAATATCAGGAGCAAGAAAAACAATGATAACTCAAATAAAAAGGATTCTAATAACTCTTCCAAGAAAACTTTAGAGCCTGATCCCAAGAAGACAACTGAAAGCTCTAAGAAAAATGAAAACAATCCAGAAAGGAGAAACATAGAAAATGTTGCTAAGAAAACAATTGATGTCTCAACAAAACTATTCAATCTGGAATGCCTACTACAAGTTAGAAAAGAAGACTCATAACAAAGGCTGTGGCCGAAAGGACTGATTTCTCAAATTTTCTTAAAAATCAAGCACCCTTCCGTTTTGAGAACGAAATTTCTAAACTCAAGATCTCTATTCCTCTTACTGAATCGGTAAACAAAAATTTGTATAGGTCCTAGGTTCTAAAGCTACTCAACATAGGAGAAAACACTGATACAATGAACTTGAATGATGAATAGCTTGAACTTTTGGTTGGACCAAAAGTTTATGGCAAGCCTCAAGAAGGGGGTGTTCCTCCATTTTATGTCAATCTTAATATTCATGACAAGATCCTTCATAATGCCATGTTGGATTCATGTGCATCACATATTCTCATGCCAAATATTATTATGGAAAAACTTGGACTTAAAATCACTAGAACATACAAAAATCTATATTCATTTGATTCTAGCAAGGTTAGATGTCTAGGTCTCATTAAATACCTTTGTGTCATGCTAGCCCAGATACCAGCAAAAAGTTTAGTGATGGATATATTAGTAGCAGACATTCCTCCTAAGTATGGTATGCTATTATCAAGATCTTGAGGAGCTAAGTTACAAGGGACACTTCAAATGGATATGACACATGCCACAATACCAGTATTTCGCCAAACAAGGAGACTGTATAGAGAAACCTTAATGAAATATATGGTGAGTAGCCAAGAAAGGCCAGACAACTATCCCCTCTACTTTGTCCATACTAATCTTGATTATTTCACACTATATAATGATGGAGACATAGATACATAGGTCAATCAGGCAAAAAATGACCTTAGTGAAGGACTTGACACTCAAACACCCATTATCCAACAAGACCCTGAAACAAAGCCTCTTTGGAATATGAATTTTGATGGCTCATGTGGTAAAACAGGGGCAGGAGTAGGACTTTGGTTGTACAATTCAAAAACTAATCAGGTTGAAGGTCATTCTTAGAAATTAAATTTTTTGTGTACAAACAATATAATAGAATATGAGGCATTACTCTTAGGCTTTAAATTGCTTAAAAGAGTAGGTGCTAAAATAATTTCTGTCCAGGAAGATTCTGAACTCATCATCAAACAAATTAAAGGTCAATACTCTACAAAACATCCTAGATTGAGAGAATAATGATATCTTGTGATAGATTTTCTCAAAACATTTGAAGAGTATGACCTTGTTGTGATCCTAGGCTCCAGAGTGCCCTGGAAAATGGATTAGCTTTTTCAGCCAGCCCCTGCAAATTACTTCATCCGAATAAACAATACACAGTTTAAGTGAAGCACCATCCTGCAATGCCTAATAACATGAGATACTGGCAAGTTTTTGGAAGTGATAAATAGATTGAGAGTTTTTTGCAATCAAAGGATGAATTTGAGGATAACAACATAGATTTGGAAGATGAACTAGACAATCAAACTGACGTACATATTAGTATAAATCAACCTGCTATTTTTGATGAAATTTTTTCTGTAAATAAGGCTGTACATAAATTTGAAATACATAAATATCTAGAAAAAGAAGAATTCAAAGTACTAAAACTCAAAGATAATGTTTTACCTAGAGGGTTTTCCCCTTTGGAAGAGTTTTTTGACTTTAATGATGTTGCTAGAAATCCAAAAATGAAACCAACAGGAACAAACATCGAGGAATGCAACATGGGAAGTGAACTGAACCCCAAAATCATAAAATTGTCAAAACCACAGCCTCTCATGGCTAAACAAAAGTATATAGCTATGTTCAAAGAATGTATAGATGTGTTTGCCTGGAGCTATCAGGATTTAAAAGCTTATGATACTAGCATTATACAACATAAAATTCCAATCAGAGAAGACCAAAAACCATTCAAATAGAAATTGTGTAGAATAAACCCTGTCCTAATGCCTTTGGTGGAAAAGGAAATCAAGAAAATGTATGATTCTAAGATTATAGTCCCAATTAGATATTCTAAATGGGTATCCAATATTGTGCCTACAAGGAAGAAAACTGGTGAAATAAGATTGTGCAATTACTTTAGGAATTTAAACAAGGTTTCCCTTAAAGACAACTATCCCTTACCAAAGATGGATCACATACTGCAAAGGGTAGTGGGTTCTAGTAGGATTTCCTTATTAGATGGTTTTTCAGGGTATAATCAAGTTGTGGTACATCCTGATGATCAAGATAAAACTGCTTTTATTAATCCTTGGGGAAATTTCATGTATGTAAAAATGGCTTTTGGATTAATGAATGTAGGTGCCACTTTCCAGAGATCAATGGACATTGATTTTTTTGATGAAATTGGACATTTCATTGTGATTTATCTTGATGACATCATTGTATTTTCAAAGACTGATGAAGAACACCTAGAACATCTAAGAAAGTATTTGAAAAATGTAGAAAGTTTGGTATCTCCCTCAATCCCAAGAAAACATTGTTTGGTCTTGAAGAAGGAAAATTTTTAGGCCATATCATCTCCAAAGATGGAATCATAATTGACCCTTGTAGGATTGAAGGTATCCTTAAAATCAGTCATTCAAGAAACATGAAAGAAATTCAATATTTTATTGGAAAAATAATTTTTTTGAGAAGATTTATACCAAATCTTGCTGATCTCCTCAGAAATATAATAAACATGCTTAAGAAAGACACATAAATTAAATAGAATGTTGAAGCCAAAAAATATTTTGATCTAGTCAAGCATGCATTAACAGAAGCTCTAGTTTTAATCAACCTAGATTTCACTAAATATTTTATTATCTTTTATTTTGCATTTGAACATACTATTGCTACTCTGCTATTACAGAAGAACAATGAAGGACATGAACAACTGATAGCTTTCTTTATCAAAGCTCTGAGAGATGCTTCTTTAAAATATAATATCATGGAAAAACATGCATTTTCTCTAGTTAAAGCAATAAAAAATGTCAAGGTTTACATTTTGCATTCTCATATCATTGCTTATGTGCCTAATGTAATTGTCAAAGATATTCTCACACAAAATGGATCTGATGGGAAGAGAGGCAAATGGATAGCTGTGATGCTAGAATATGATATAGAAATTAAGCCCACCAAGTTGATCAAAGGACAGGGATTAGCCAAATGGATGGCTGAATCAAATTTCAATGCGACTCCACCAATAGATGAGGCATATCTAAATTCCCCCTGGTATGCAGACCTTTTATATGTTCCATTCAATTTAAATGCTCCTCCTAGATTATCCAAAACAAAGGCTAGATTTCTTAAGTTAAAGGTAGTTAAATTTTGCATTTTTGATAATACATTGTATTGGAAAGATGTTGGAGGTGTCTTACTCAGATGTTTGTTAAAAGATAATGTTGACAAAGTTACGCAGGAATTTCATGAAGGTGATTGTGGAGGCCATCTTTATTGGAAGACAACAGCTAATAAAATCCTTAGAGCAGGTTACTATTGGCTTACACTTTTTCTAGACATCCATAAGATGGTGACTGCTTGCCATAAATTCCAAATCTTTGAAGGGAAGAGTGTTATAGACACATTTGGGCACTACAACCCCAATCTTATATGTCGATAAACTAAGGTCTCTTTAACCCATAAAAGTGTTGTTTCATACCCTAAAGGATCATGGTCAACTGATTACATCATTCCCCAAAAGTTCCACTCGAAAAACCATTCAGAATTGGCCAAAACAGGACCATACTGACTGCTCCACTCTCAGGGTGCGATGCATACTGATCGCTACACTAGCCAGGTGTGATGCATACTGATGAGGCCTTCTGTAGGGTGTGATGAGCGAGGATGGACAAATTTCCAAGGCAGTTTGTTAAGTGGATGCTCATGGAATCTTCTAGAAACTTCTCTTATGACACTTGCCTCTCTAAATTCACCCAGGGATGAGTAAGATATCCAAGAAATCTCCAAGTGGAACCAAGAACAACAAATGGGATGACTTTAATCAAAAACTTGGATATGACTCACACCCTTGCACACATCTATAAATGGATCCCTCATTTGAGAGATCTAGAGGCTGGAATTTTGTAATTTGCAAGGAAATGCTGATAGTTTATGGTTGAGAAAGAGCACTGTATTGTTGGTGTGATCTTGCTTTTCATGAGGTGAAGAGGGCTTTGATGCTAGGAGGATGATGTTGGATCAGACAGCTGGGTTGTAATTCTCCCTTCATAATTAATAAAGTTCTTTGAGTTTTCCTCCATACAATCGTGTATTTGTGAATGCCATTGTATGTTCATTGTATTTCTGATTCTGCAATGCTTATGATATAATAGATCAAGATGCTTTGATGGTGTTTTGTTACTTTGTCTCTCTATAGGTATTCTCTAAGCGGGATAAGTAGGAGAGGAGTTTCAAGCTCTATCAAGGGGGAGAGAGATCAAGCAAGGAGTCAAGCAGAAGATCAAGGTTGGTTCCTTTGTCTCTGTCTTATCTATCATACATAGAGGAAAACTAAATTGTTTTGATTGTTTGATTCTAGGATAGCTGCCAATCCTAGAGGTCTAGCAGATCAAAAAGACTAGTTTTCCCGAAAACAAAGAGAAAATTACTACCTTTGCCCCTAAACCCATATCTGTTGAAAGCCCTTTCTAATAATGGGGATTGGATTTCATTGGTGAAATTCATCCTCCATCCTCTGCCCAACACAAATGGATCCTAACAACCACAAACTACTTCACCAAATGGATAGAAGCCATCCCTTCCAGAGATGCTAATGATTTTGTTATTATAAAATTCCTTGAAACCAATATCCTTTCCAGATTTGGCTGTCCTAGGAAACTGATCACTGATAATGCTGTAAATTTGAAATCAAAAAAGATGGTGGATTTCTGTCATAAGTACCATATTTCTTTGGGTCATTCAACAGCTTATTACCCTCAAGGTAATGGTTTGGTTGAATCTTCCAACAAGAAGATTGTAGAGGACAATAAGAAGATTCTAGAGGACAATAAAAAGTCACGGCACAACAAATTGATCTATGCATTCTGGGATGATAGATTGACTACAAAGAAATCCATTGGCATGTCCCCATTTCAACTAGTTTATGGAATAGATGCAGTTTTCCCTTCTTCCATGGGAGTGCCAGTCATGAAGATCATTCAGGAGGTACAAAGTGAACCAAATGATATATAAAGAAGGATATATCAGACAATTCATTTGCAACAATCCAGAGAAGAGGTATACAATAGAATTCAGGTTGTCCAGGAAAACATAAATAAGATTTTTGATAAAAGAACCAAAGCTGATGATTTCAACCTGGGAGATAAAGTGCTAAAATGGGACTCAAGAAGAGAAGACAAAGGGAAACATGGTAAATTTGAAAATCTTTGGAAGGGTCCATATATTATTTCAACTTTTAGAGGGAATAATGCATTTTTCCTCAAGGAGTCAGATGGAACAGAATTACCAGGAGGTCCTGTCAATGGCAGGATGCTGAAACATTACTTTTCTTGAATAGACAATTTTCCTCACTTCATTGTAAATATCACATTTTTTCAGGTTTTTAGTTGGATTATTCGATAGATAAAAAAAAGGAAGATTGATGATAATGCAGATTTGAAGGATCCAAGGCTACTAGTCATGTGTTATTGACACTTCTCTAGCTGGAGCCACTGTTATGGTCCTATAATTTATATGATCTCAAGGTGATTGAGTATTTCATAGTTTGCAAATTTCAAATTGTTCACAAATTTCAATATTCAATTGATTTCACAGAAAAGAAAAGAAAAGAAATGAAAAGATGGTATATAAAAAAGAAGAAAAAGAACAAAAGAGAAAAAATAAGAAAAAAAGAAAACCCCAAATGTTGTTCAAATCATACAGTCTAAGCATGATTGAACAAATTTCAATTTCTGTTGATAGGGTAGAAAATAAAGATCTGCCAAACAGTGTAATCTTGGCAAATCAGTAGCTAGGTAGAAATAAAATTGGTTCAACTGTTTAATCTAGATCAATGGGAGAAATAAGTGATAGAGTAGGTTAGACATGAAAGAAAAAGTGAAAGGGTATACAAGTCCAAATGCGCCTTGCAAAAGAAAAAAGAAAGATGTTAGATTAGAAAAATAAGGGTAGGTAGAATTGAGAAAAATTCAAAGGGACAAAGACTTGAAAAATTCTTTTTGTGGTGACACATCTCAATGTTTTTCCTAATGTCGGGAAAATAAATTAAAAGGGGAAGGGGTTTTTGTTATGTTTCCTAACCTTATTCTATACCCCTATATTCTATAGTCCGCCCCCATGTATTTCCCTACCCCACCAATCATTTACTTGTCACATCCAACCTAACCCGCCTCCATCTCTCACCTAATGTCCGCTTACTCCATATGATTCAACGACCCACATGCTTTTCCACAACCCCACCCTTCGAAAGTTAATCCCTGGGTGGGGGGTCCAAAATTAGTGGTTTCAAACCATTGATATGTCATGCTCTCAGGATTTTGCACCCCTCTATCATTTCACTTAACACTCCCAGGGCCCCTAGAAAAGTGGTTTATGCCTTCAACTAAACCACTCTCCCATTGTGATCGTTTATTGTTCCTTCCATCTCACGACACCATCCCGTCCCATCTGCCTATCACCTCCATTCTCGCTGTTGTGCATTGAATTGGCTAGACCGTTAGCCAACAGACCCGCGCCAATTCCGGTCAATCCAACAGGAACAATGCAAAGCTACAAAAGCACCATTTCACAACATTTACAAATTTTAACATGATCTCTTCTGTGACAGGCACAATTCAAATTCATCCTGACATACACAGTGAAAGTAGTGATCATGCTCATACAACAGTATAGTTGCAGAAGGATCTATTTTTCTGCAGTGATCATACATTCCCTTTCTTGAACCCCGCTTCTAGTTTTTTCCTTTTCTTTCTCCTTCTCTGAATTCCCATTTCTTCTTATCCCCTTCTGTTACAAATTCAACACAGTTCAATTTTCAAAGGTTTTACAGAAGATAACCATGGCACCAAAGAAAAAGGAACATGAGGTGTTTAATCCAATGGTGCACCCACCATTGGATTTGGATCACATACCACTTGCAGACAAGGATTTTAAGATACATGAAATACTCTCAGAGTTTTATTTATTTAACATCTACTCCTGGTGGCAGGATAAATTTGTCAACGAAGTGTATGAAATAGGCCTACGGGACACTAATTTACCTTTCTATATCTTCTCTAAAACCCATAGTTGCCCATAATTAATTAGAAAATGCCACTCATGCTACAATCCACAACAAAGGGAAATGATGGCCTAACATGACATATATTGTTTACTATAGATGCCAAGTCCATTATGCAGATGATGCAGGCTCTTGTTATTGAAGGAACTACTCCCTTTTCCCATGATATTCTCACTGAAATATATCAGAAACTAGATTTTTCAAAGAGAGCTAAAAGCTCAGAACTCTTCATGACTAAGCAAACGCCTCTACCAAACATGAGTCCTCCTTATTCCTCCTTTGTCTTCCCTAATAGAACCAAACACATTGCCACTGTTCTTTGTTATTTACTTGGATATTATTCAGGTCAGTGGCTTGATGAAGCTATCATAGGTTTTTTGTCTATTTTATCAACAAAATCCAAGCCCTATGTCCTTTTCAATTTCAGTCAATTTCTAGCAGATGCTATCCATGAGCAGTTTGTCAATTTCTTCACAGAGGAAGTGTTTCAATACTCCTCAGTTTTGGTATATATGTTGGTTTATTTTCAAGCAGACGTGTTCCAGGTTTCAATGAGAAAGTTGAATGAGGAAGGTGAACCCAATATGTTATTTTCTAGACAACAATACTGATGAAGGACAAAAAGGACTTCAGCTAGAAGACATTTGTAGAAATGTTTCTTCACCTAGCAATGAATCTCCTCAGTGGGACGGCAGAACCCAGAATCAGTGAAGAAATTAGAAGGATTATGTAGTTGATAGACCAAGCAAGAATAGGTGATTGGTACTTGTACCAAAATTACACTGAATTAAGAGTATATGGCTATGAGTTGGCTCCTTATAAGCTACCAAAATTCCTTCCCATGAGGATATTTGCACTTGAATACATCAGAAAAATGATCAATGCAGATGAAGTTCATTTTGTAGCAATCAAGAAAACGTCACAATTTAGGATCAAATCCCAGATTGGTCCTTTCATTTTTAACAATAGAGCAACAGGGGAAGAGGCAGATAATAGATTGAAGGAAATGAAATTCACCCATTACATGGTCCTATGATCAATGGGGCATCATCTCCAAGAAAAGGGTGGAGAACAAGTCAACAACCTATATTCACACTCAATGGCTTGAAATTGAAAAATACATGAACCAGATTGAGTGGATGCCTGATACACTACAAGAGGCTGAGGAACAAGTAATCTCTTCCTCAAGTGTACAACCCCCAAGACAGCAAGAATGGAAAATAATAGAAGATAGGTTAGGCAAAGGCAAGGAACAAGAAGAGGGAGCAATAGGGAAAATTCCAAGCGAGGACATGCCATCAGGGAATGAATTAAAACTAAAATTTAGAAAAAGGGCCATGAGACACATGGACATAGGTAAAGAATCACTGCAACAAACAATCATCCATCTCATTAACATTATAGATTCATCCCCAACTAGAGGTCAATCTTTTCTTGACACTCCAATTTCAGAAAGGCAATAGCCTCTTCAAGTTTCCTCATCTACAAATGTAACTGAAGAAAAGGAGGAGAACACCTTGGACACCTTTAGAGAGATAAAGATCAAGAATGAGATGTTGAAAAAGAGCACTTATGCTCAATTTTGGAAACAAAGTTCAACTTCTCAAGGAAGACTTCTCTCAGTCTTTGATTCAGAAAAAGGAAAAATGCATATGTCATTCTTGGAGGCACAAACATCAAAACCTAAAACTCCAGCCAATTACAAACAAACTTGTTTTGAATTAGATGTCAAGAACGTTCATCCTATTGATCAGCTGGAAATGCACAAACAAAAAGGTGAAATGATTTCCTCTACTCTAACCAGTACAAGGATGAGTTTGTTTAAAATGTAGGTGGCCTTGTCAAATGCTCAATCTCAGCTAAAGATGGAAAAGATTTCATCTCAATCAAAGGACAACAAAATTAAGTCTTTGGAAGACTTAGTAGTGAGAATTGGGTATGATCCTTCAGATGTAAAAGCAATAGAAGAATTAATCAAGAAAAATGAGTTGGATATAACAGCTTTGAGCAGCTTAAAATGCCTACAACACATTATCCCCTGACCAAAGAGATAGAGGAAACAGAGAGTCAGAAGGCCAAAATGATGAATTTAATAATAGAACAATCCCTCCAAATTAAACAAATGGAAGCGAATACAGAGAAAATGATACAAGAGAAATATAAGTTAGCATAGATGGCCAACACTACGATGGAAGCTCTTCCTCTCTCAGCTCTTCCTATAGCACACTAGCAACTACTGCTGCAGAGAGAGGAAGCAATACATAAAAACTAGCCAGATCCATTGAGGGCATGAATTTTAAGACTGAGGAGATTAAAAGATTAGAAACCCATGTTAGTTTTCTACAGGACCAAATCAAAAGAGCTGAAAGTGAACACTCAGTAGAGATGGAGAGGGTGAGGACCTTAATTGAAAGGTTGCAAAAAATCAGAGAAATAATCATCTATTGGGAACACTCTAGGAAGATTTAAGGAGATTATTTGGATTAGCATAATCAATGGTATGAATGAAATTTGGCCCATCATCCAAATTATCTTCGAATGAAAAAAATTAGTTGAGAAAGCTAAAGAAGCTATTTTAGCTACAAATGAAGAGTTGGGAGACATGCCAACAACAATGAATAAGATAATCAAATTTCTAAATTCAAGAAACAGTTATGAGATGGAAGAACTAGGAGAAGCAGACAGGACAAAGACTATACTTCAGGTGAAGAAGGTGCTCACTAAGAAGATCTTGAATGTACAACAGAAAAAATGTCAAAATTTGGAGCTAACAGTGAACAAGTTTTTCAATAGAATTCAGCCTTCAAATTAGAAAGGTCTCCCCTCTCTCTTTGTCATAAATGAGAAACTCATGGCTAGAGAGGACTATGTCAAGAAACTCTAGGGCATAGCTACAGATGCTGCAAATATTTCCAAAATCAAAGGTAGCATAATAGGAAAGGCATTGCTACAAGCTATCAACAATCAGATCTACATTGAACATGAACTGAAGCATATGTTTGTAGTCAAACCAACTTTTGCAAAATACACTGAAGCTGATGAAATATACAGGAGGCTAATGAAGATCAAGATTCTAGATGAAGAAGCGTGGTGTGTCTTGTGTGATTATAAAGAAGAATGAGACAAGGATGATTGCAGTGACAATGTAGATCTGAGTCAACACCAACCATGTCAGCAGAGCCAATGCAATTAAATTGATTTCTCAAGCAACAACATCCCTATAAAAGAGGACCAAATGTCCCAGTTTTTCTCATCATGGCCACTTCATGGTAACACTAGTCAATTTTCTTTCAGTGTAACTAATAATATATTGCCAAGTGTATAAGGCAATCACTATAGGTTTTTGTTAAATACTTCATGCATTGGAAGTATTAGGGGTTGGACCCAAGTCATTTTGAACTATCTTTTCTCTTTGGAGCATTGTGATTTTGAGCTGGAGCATCAATAAAAAGGACCATTTGCAAGATACTTGATCTGTTTTGACCTATTGATGTCTTCCTTTTTGTGCTGAATGCATCTTTGTTTTATTCATTTATGCATCAGTAAGTCTTATTATAAAGCATAAATTCTAATTTAAGATATGCTGTTGGAGCACCTTTTTTCTATCTGTGTTTTCAATCTAAATGTTTTCCTCTGATGTATGATTAAAAAATACTTAACTACTTTTTAATCATTACTGATATCTCTTTTCTGTCATCTCATTTCTCACCCTGCTTTTAGATCTAGTAAAGACAGTTAGCTTGCCTTGTAAATGCTCTAGAAAATTGATGTTACCACCTAGCCTTTGACTCCATAGCCCAATGGAAAGGATTCAAATATGATCTACCCCAACTAGACAAACAAACGACCAAGAAATCAAGTGATAAATTTCTTTCATTAAGTTATCTAGCCTAACACATTAAAGCATTATAAATAAAGCTAAATCCTAAATTTACAGAGAGAGCCCTCTCTAGGTCTAGGAAGGCTAGATCCTAGACTCTTAAGTGGTTTGATGTATCTTTTGTGACTTTGTCTTGTCTATCTTTAAAAACATATAATGATAATAGGTTATCCCTCTGAAATAGAAGTCTTCATCACTTCCTATTGTGGAATCTGATTTGAAGACCTATTCCTTCCAACCATGCTCATATGATCCACCTTATACACCCCAACTGAGCCTACTATTGATTTCCCCTCTGGCTCCAAATCTATCAACTTAGTCATCAGCGCCATATACTTGGTGTACATCTATGGTTTCTTACTATGCCTGAATGTGGTAATGGGGGGTCCAACTCTCTCCCAATCCCCCCTAAACAACTCGTCTTCTCACCTATATCGAACTCTCCCTATACTGGGAGTCACTAACTAAGTCTCCACTCACCATGGTCTCTTCTCATCATCTTCTAGTTGGTCAACCCACTTGCCAACTAGCCGAGACTTAAATTTTGATACTGGTTGAGGCTCCTTTTTGTGAGCTCTAACATGCTCTCGCTCTAAAGAATCCCTCAGAGCTCTTCTCGCCTCAACCTTCATGTCTATACTTTGTGCCCTTCCTGCATTACTACTAAAGGCTATGCCTACTCAACCTGTAGCAGGTACATATTCTTCTTCCTTATACATATTTGCTTCTTGCATCCAGAAGCTAAGTGCCGAAGGTAAGCCTTACCTTTCTTGAAGATGACATAATGACCCTTGTCCTCAAGGGTAGCTACTAAAACAAGGTTCTGCTTCAGGCCTGGAACATAAAGGACACCTTTGAGATGGAGAGAGCTACCTGACTCCCTCTCAAAACTGACAACGCCAACTCCCCTGGTTGAGTACTTGTCATCATCTCCAAGCTCAATGTAAAACTGCATGTCCTTTTCCTTTAGGTGGCTGAAATACTCCTTGTTACTAGTCACGTGGAAGGGTTCTCTTGAATCAATATACCATACATTGTTGTTTGCAGAGCTCGCAATGTAAGCTATCAATGAGAAATATTTCTTGAACTAAGAGGTAAACACATCTACCTCAGCTGATGCAACTACATGATCCTTACCAGACTCCTTCTTATTAGAACACTTAGTGGCATATTGCTCGTACTCATGGCAATCGAAGAACTTGATATTTGTGTGTAGTTTTCTTCTAGAGTTCTCGCATCCATATTTTTTTGAATTGACGTTTTGATCCATCCACCATGGCTCATCATCATGATAGATCAGTAATTGTGTAAGACATATCTCATTGGAATGAATAAATAGTGTTAAGAGATGTAAAGGGAATGGAAGCCGACACTGTCATAATTGTTTATAATGTTTGGATTTAATTTAATTATATAATAATAAAAGTAAAAGATTTAAATTAAATATTTTATTATATAATAAGAATTTAACTATTTTCATTATTGAGAATAAATAATTTTTTTTGGATTAGAAAATAAATTTATTTATTAATTTTAATTTAATTTTTTATTTTCTTTTATTTATCATTTTATAATTAATTTTGTTTTGGTTTTGTTCTTACTTTAGAATAAATTAATTAGATTGATTTTAATAATAATCTTATTAGTGCTAATTAGTACTAATTTTTAATATTAGTGTTGTTCCTAGAAATTTTTATAATTTTAATGATTTATATTTATATTTATGATCTCTAAATTGATTTTAATCTTGACTAAGAATCCTATTAATCTTCTTTACTGAAATTCTTATAAATTTTTTTGAATTAGTTTATATGTTTAAATAATATAAATGAGGAATAGTATTAATATTAATTAATATTAATGTTAATATTAGTAATGAAAACTATTTTAATTATTTGTTTAGAATTTATTTACATTTATTTGAGATTCCTATCAATTTTCTTTAAATGAAATTCTCATAAAATACATCTAATTTAAGCTAATTTGGATTGGTATTATAATTCTAAAAAGTATTAATATTAATGTTAATATTAGTAATGATTTTTGAAACTAATTTAATTATTTGTTAAAATTTTTCAATTATCTAAGATTCTTTGTTTTTAGTTGAAATGTAAATTAATATTTAAATTTTTAAGAATTGGAAATTAGGATAAGTGTTTAATACGAGTGCAAAGTGTAGAGAGAGACAAGTGAGGTTGGAGAGGGAGGTGAGAGGTCAAGCGTATCGGGGAAGGGTTAAGCTAGGAGAGGGTGTTCTAGGATGTTAAAGTAGGAATCCAATTGTCACTTATTTTCCATCCTTAGTCTCGATTGAGGTTGTTAGGGTGTTTACCTATTTCTATTGCTTCTCTCAGTTTTCTATGGTGATAATGATCAATTTTGGCTACTACCCTAAAGTTTTCAATGTAGACATGATGATTGGTTTTATTGGAATGTTCGGTCAGAGCTGAGCTTTTTGAACGGTTATATTTATGTCGGCGACATGTTCTTGAATCCTAGTATGGATAGATCGACCAGGTTCTCCAATGTAGATTTTCCCACATGAACATGGAATCGTGTAAACTCCTTTGTGGCATTTGGGATCGACGGGATCTTTGACAGATTTTAGGCATCTGCTAATGGTGTTCATGGGTCTGAAAGTGGTCTAATTTTGTTCTTTTTTAAAATGTGCACAATTTTATGTTTCTTAGATCATTCTTCTTCTTCTCACCCTTCTGACTGGACTCGACCTCTCCTTGGCCCTTCTTGCCCTTGGTTTTGCTACCTTTTCCTACCAAGGAAAAGTTCTCCTCGTCCTCTTCTGGAGCTGATCTCCTAGCCCTCGTGCCTCTCTGGATCTCTTCTTTAATGCATTCACTCCATAGTATTTCCCAAATGGGAACATTCTCTTTGCCATTTACTACATCCTGGAAATTCTCCTAAGACTTATGAAGTCCCAGAAGTGCAAGACTCACAAGGTCACTGTTTGTTGCAGTCATGCCCACACCACCTATCTCATCTCGAATTTGAGTGAACTTTGAAGGATATGTGTGTTGATTTATGATAGCATTGGATGTGCTCTATTTCTCAAATTTTGCAGGGAGGCTTAGGCACATGTTTCCAAAGAACCCATAAAGCATTTTGGGAAATTCCACCTAGAAACAATTTTATTAAAATAATTAATTATTTTTAAAGCGACCCTAAGTCTAAGCTTAGAAAAATATAATAATTAAAGGGTATTAATATAAACTGTGGGTGTAACTTCTAGAAGAAGACGAGGATCAAACATAAATTATCTGAGCCATTGATTAGCTTCTAATTTGGGCCGTCGAATGTCAACGAGGAGATTATTTAAGGAGGCTTGAGGGTCACTTGGAAAAACACATAGAGAGTTCAGAGAATCAATTTTCTGAAGTAGAGCAGAGGAGCTACTAGAAGAATTTCGATAATGAGTTGTTTTGGTGAGGGGGAGGGATAGTTGGGTTGGAGTATCTTCTCTAGGACCCAGGATACATAGTAGAGAAAGGCAAAGAGACACTAGAAGGTTTGACCCTGGGCCAGAAGGGCCCACATAGAGCTTGACGTTGAACCAAAAGGATTCACTTAGAGACAACACAGTCATCCAGAGAAGAAGTTAGATTTTTGCAGAGGAGCTGACATTTCTGAGTTGGGAGGGCTAAAAACTACTCCAGAAGGCAAGACGTTTCCCAGTTGAGTTGACGCAATGCCTTTTAAGGTTGACACAGGGAAAACACAGAGATAGCCAGGGACATTTGGTTCAGATGCTGGAATAACCAGGAATTGCTGAGTAGAGTGAGGTAATCTCACTAAGTTTTTCTTCCAATTTATTTTCTATGTAACGAGATTGCCAGAAGGACATCTAGATTTGTATTCAGAAACTACTACCTAATAATATAAAACCCTCAGAGTTGCTGCACCGGTTTTCCGCATTGGGTTATTCCGGGGACATTTGTGCAAAAAATACTGTGTCACTTGTGTGGATTTTTCTTTATGGTTCTGTTCTTGTTTTGGGAAAATTAATTAATTAAAGTGAAGTTTGTAGTTGTATTAGCTTCGATATTTGTTGTAGGAAGCAATAGATAATTTGTTTTGGTGATTAACAAATAGGATAAGTTTAATTAGTTGTTGCAGTAGTTTATTCGGGTGGGATTCTTGAATTTTCACAATGTGATGATGGGATCTCCTTTGCTCATCCAGGTACTCCTTAGCTTATCCTTGAGAGCAAGCTTCCTGGCATCACTGAAAGCCTGATACATATCTAAAATGTCTTTAAACATCTCATATGTTGTCTTCTTCTCATGGAGATGAGGGATAATATGCTCTCTGATCCCCTCAAGAATGATCCTCCTTGCCTTGGTGTCTTTATTGTTATGCTGGATCAACTGTTGGGCATATTAAGGTGGAGCTATTACCCACTTCACATACTCGATCACTCCATTATCTTCCAACACTACTAAGATCCACTCCTTCCATGAGTAGAAGTTCGAGGCTCCCTCTAAACTATGATCTGACCTTAGTCCTTGGAATTCCATAGTGCTATCCAAAGAACTGTTATGTTGTTCAAACTCTACCGCAAGCCTTTCGCTTGATCTGTGTTGTCCACTAACTGGTCAATCTGGTGTTGGTATTTATATTGATCTCTGCTGTGATACAATGTTAATTTTCCATGAAACTTTGCAACTACTTAGATGAATAATTGAAAACTGAAACCTAGTTTACTTTCACCAAGATACAAAGTTTTTTAAGAAATTAGAAGTAGCAGATTAAAAACGAAGAGATAAAAACACATCACACAAAATCACACACTTACTTTTCTC
Organism: Pinus taeda; assembly: GCA_000404065.3. Lineage (NCBI taxonomy): Eukaryota > Viridiplantae > Streptophyta > Pinopsida > Pinales > Pinaceae > Pinus > Pinus taeda. Next base: position 105,722 of record APFE030617543.1, on the reverse strand, counting down.
AAGAAACCCAATAGAGAAAACCTACTTTCTTGATGTGGTATTTTATTGATTGTCTTGGAGCAATTAAATCTATTACAAAGCAATCTACCTCTCTTATTAAAGCTTTCTACTTCTCTCACAAACCTCAGTTGATATAGTTGATCTTGACCTATCTTGATCATTGCTTGATCACAACCCTCTAGCAAGCAATCAACCCTCTACTGGCTCCTTGAATTTCTCTACAGACCCTCCTTCCTTCCTCAATTCTGCTCCTCCTCCCTTCCACACCAGAGGTTCTAAACCCTTCCACACTTCTCCTATTTCGTTGCACACTTCAAGTTGTTAAAAATGGAAACTAGGGAAAAATTCTACCTTAAGACAACTCATATGATGAGTTGATTATTGCATTGGATTCCTCTTTTCTAGAGGTACAATTTTGATATAAAGGTCATCTCATTTTGACAAGCAGAAATGAAGATTGGAATTTATTCTTTCCAATGGACAAATTGTCAAGGTCAACCTTAGTCAAATGTAGGCTCATGAATCCCAATAGATATCTCTTCTCACCTTCAATGAAGTGTATAAATAGAAGTGACCCTTATCTCATTTGACATCATCAAATCATCACATCATCTTCTCTCTCCTCTCTTGATTGTTTCGTACACCTTGAAGGCTTCTCTACTTTGCATGTGTGGAAGAGGACAAATTTCTGGACTGGTTTTGGAGGACGCAAATTTCAGATATTAGGGAAGCATTGACGAGCATTGAATTGGGGATTTTTTACCATCCTTTGACTTTGATTTGGAGGGAAAAATTCCAATTTATGTAGGCCACATTCTTTGAAACGATTTTTGAAGTGTTTGGGGACTATTTGATTGTGTTGATTGCAGCGTTGAATTTCTAGTTTGATCGTAGAAATTACATCAGACTTCTTCTGGGTTGATTGAGTTGTTTTTGGGTTGACTTTGACTCCATTGGCATGTTGCATTCTTTTGCTGTTGACCGTGCTTCTTGGAGGTCATTTTGGGGCAACTTTGACCACCGTTGACTTTTTGGTTAGGGTTGTGAAAATTCAGAATCCCCGAATCACTACTGCAACAATTGATTATATTATCCTACTAAATCAAGTTATTTATAGTATTATATAGTAAATATTGAAATAAATACAACTGCAACCTTCACAACTTAAATAATATGCGGAAACAAGAACTGAGAAAGAAAGAAATAACATACACAAGTGACATCATTGTTTTTGGACAAATGTCCCCGAAAAAACCCAATGTGGGAAAACCGGTGCAATAGCTGAGGGTTTGTATTATTATGTAGTAATTTATGAGTACAATTCTTCGGATTCCCAAACTGGCAATCCTATAGATAGATCTAACTGGAAAAAAATATAGTGAGATGATCTCACCCTGTCACTGGAAACCTGACACTGACCTGCGCTGAAGATGAGCCTCTGTGCAGTATTGCATCACACCCACGTAGTTACTACATCACTACTACTGGGACTGCGCTGCACCTCCTCTCGATCCTCTGCTTGTTGGAAACTTCGGCCCTCTGGCCTCTCGCTCTCACACCCCGACTCTGACACTAGATCCCGACTGTTCCCCAGTAGAAATACCGACTTCCTCTTAAGCTCTATTCTTCCACAATGTAGCTCTATGCTTCCTCTGCGTGGTCCAACGTTTCCTCTCCAAACTACTCTCTACTCTCTCTGCCTTGCACTCTTTGGATCAGGAAAACTTCCTCCAGAAAGTTATCCTTGCCCCTCACTAAAATAAATCTCCTTGATCACCTTCTTCGACAACTGCTGCACTGCTCTCTTGAGAAAATCAATCTCTGATCTCTCATTGGATTTTTATTTTCCAAATGCCCATCAATCCTCTTCTTATAATCCTTTCGTTGATCAATCAACGACCCAAATTATATTCTAATCAATGGCTCAGATCATTTTGGCTTGATCCTCGTCTTCTTCTTGAAGTTTCACACCCAGTTTAGATAATACCCTTTAATTATTTTAATTTCCAAAGTTTAGACATAGGCATCCATTAAAAAGAATTAGTTATTTTATTAAAATTTTCTCCGGGTGGAATTTTCCAAAACAATTTCTAGGTATTTTGGAATACATGTGTCCTAGCCTCCCTACAAATTTTGAGGATTAGAGCATATCCGATGCTACCAGAAATCAACACTCCCTCTTAGCAAGGAATGTGCTCTAGTAATGCAACCCGTTGAAGCATCACCCTGCGTTTGTAACATCTCCCTCTGCACTACTGATGTCTGACATCATTGCCTACCAAGTACTACACAAATGCTGCATCTGTGCTGCTACTGTCAAATGCATCAGCACTGCAACTCTGCTCCAACTAATGCTACTTCCTTCTACAACAAATGAAATGGAAAAACATCCAAAATACTCAACCAATTGTGTTTAGCGTGATGCATATGTTGCTTGAGTTCTGACTGCTGCTAGTCTCTACGCTAACCCTCTGAAGCCTCTGTGTTGCTGCTGACTCTGCATTGTGCCAACTGCACTACTTCCAACTCTGCTCTATGCTGCTAAGTCTCTGGCGCTTATAGCCATTGCAACTATCACTGTGGCACTTGACTGCACCAACTGCCACTGGTCCATCCTACTACTGCTGAATATGGGCTCCAGTAGCAAGGTCTTTATCGAAGAGGTGGAATCCTCAAGTATCCTTCCCATCTACAGTTATTTCGAACTATAGTACTAGATCATCCCACCTCTCCCTTGGAGGTTTCTGGGAATCACGAAAAACTCCTCGATCTTTGCGGTTGTAGCTTGCAGATCATGTTTCTCATCCTTATCCTTCTTCTTGAGAGGAAATTGTGTAGCATAGTGACAAAATTCACCACACCGGAAATATTTGATCTTTGAGATATCCTTTTCTACCTCCACTTCTCTTGTTGCACCTTTGATGCAAGGGTTGCATTCTCCTCCTCCTCCTTGGGCTTCGTCCCACTGCTACTGCTACTATCAAGTTTTCACTTGACTAAGTCTCACCTCATCTCTTCCTGTTGAAGAGTAGCCCATATCCCTTCCCAATCCAACAATTTATCTCTGCCTAGGATACTCTGGACAAATACTTTCCATTCTTATAACACTGAATTCTGGGCCATTCTCACTACCTTTGTAGGCTGAGGTGATGACCCTACAACTGCCAATTGATCTTGGAATTCCTGAAGCTTTGATAGGAATGGATCAATGTGTTCCCCCTTTTGCATCATCGAAGATCTCATTTTCTCCTCCAAATACATCTGCCGTTGCTAAGAAGATTCTTGATACAATGTAGCCAAGGCATCCCACATCTCTTTAGCCATCCCTTTATCAGCAATGTGACATACAACGTGATACCTTTCTCCGTCAAGGATCAACCACTTGGAATTTGACATATCAACCTTGTACTTCTTGAGTGGATCTGCATATGCAGGTTCAACTACCACACTATCAACATATGCTTTGAGATTATGCTCATCCATAAGGCAGGAGATCCTAGCCTTCCAGATCACATATTTGGATGATCCATCCAACCAATCTTGTTCTCTCAGCCCATGAACTTCCATGTCTGCCAACAAAATGGCGAACTACCTCCTGTCTCCTTTGTGCCGCTGCTAGGCTAGCCAACGCACTCCCTACTAGAGTTAGTAGATCTGATCCTCTCTATTTCTAGTTAGTAATTGAAAAATAACATTCCCTGACTAGGAATTTTGTGAGGAAGAAATCCGTCGACAAGTGTCTCCTTCCTTCTTCTGACATTTTTCTGCCCCAACAATTGCTGTAGAAAACTACATCTCACTTGAAGACTAGTCTGCGTTGAAGTTTTTGCTGTGCTTCTCCCTCTACTGCTAAAAAATATCGATATGGAAATCTTACCTCTTTGTCAACTCACTCAGAGAGAGATCTTCTTTGAGAATATTTCCCTCCTGGCCTGGACTGCACAATCCCTCTAGGGATTCAATCTATTGCCTACGCAACACTTTGATCTCCCTCCTCTTCAACGCTCGACTCTTTTGGCCTTCTATCTTGCATCACCTGTGCTCTGATACCATGTGAAAATATGGAATCCCCAAATCACTATCGTAGCAAATGATTATATTTCTCTTAGTGAATCAAGTTATTTACATTATTATACATTAAATATCGAAATAAATACAACTGCAACCTTCACAACTTAAATAATATGCCGAAACAAGAACTGAGCAAGAAAGAAATAGCACACACAAGTGACACCGTTGTTTTTGGACCAATGTCCTCGGAAAAATCCAATGTGGGAAAACTGGTGCAACAACGAAGGGTTTTTATTATTATGCAGTAATTTCTAAGTACAATTCTTCAGATGCCCAAATTGGCAATCTTATACAAAGATCTAACTGGACAAAAAGATAGTGAGATTATTTTTCTTAGAAGGTTCATTCCAAATTATGCGAAGATTTCCAAACCCATCCAAACCCTCTTAAAGAAAGATGTTAAGTTTGTTTAGGGAAATGAGGGTAGATTTGAAGTATAGAACTTTTTATGAGTAGGTCCCTTCAAGGGTCTGAGTTGAAGTATAACACCATGGAAAAGTGATCTTATGCTTTAGGCAAGTCTCTTAAACAATTCAGAGTTTATGTGGGGTATTCTAGGATAATTGCATTTGTTCCCCACTCCGATGTAAAGTATATTTTAGTCCAAGCTGGTTGCTTAGGAACTCGAGCTAGGTGGGTCTCAAATATTCAAGAGTATGATTTGGATATTAGACCTACCAAGCTTGTGAAAGGCCAGGGATTGGCCAAAATCTTGACTGAAGGAAATGAGAAAGCGAGGAATGATTTGTCAAAATGATTTGGAATTAGCTTCATCAAAACTTCAAAGATTGGGTCAACTTGAATGGTATAAAGAAATTATTTATTATTTGCAAAATTTATCATGTCTTAACCATTTAGTTGGCCACAAGAGAAGAGAATTAAGGCTTAAAGAAACTAAGTATTGCATTATGAAGGATGGTCTGGGTTGGAGAAATCTGGAGGTGGTAATACTTAGGTGTGTTGATGAAGTTGAAGACAAAAAGCTTTTACCTAAGTTTCATTTAGGATTTTGCGGAGGGCATTATGCTGCTAAGACTACTACCCACAAACTCTTGAGAGATGGTTATCTTTGGCCTTCTATTTTTGCTAATGTGCACAAGTATGTTAGAGGTTTCCAAGTTTGTCAAATATTCACTGGGAAGCAAAAGTTAGCTTCTTTGCCTCTTCAACCTGTGGTTGTGGAGGTTCCCTTTCAACATTGGGGGCTATATTTTATAGGGAAATTTAATGAAAAATTGAGTAATGGATACTCATGGATTATAACTACCACTAATTATTTTAATAAATGGGTAGAGGCCATCCCTACAAAACATGTCATCGACAAAGTAGTGATAGATTTCTTCAAGATAGGATTATCACTTGTTTTGGTGTCCCTGCCAAGATTACTACCAACAATGCCAAGGCTTTTAGCTTTGTTGAATTCTCATCATTTTGCTTTAAGTATGGTATTGTTTTATCCCATTCATCAAACTACTAGCCTCAGAGTAATGGATTAGCAGAGTCTAGTAATAAGAATTTGATAACCATAATCTATAAGATAGTAGGGGATAACAAATGGGCATGGGATAGTAAAATTAAATATGCTTTGTGGGATAATAGGATTACAAAGAAGAGTTCTACTAGGAAGAGTCCCTTTGAGTTAGTTTATGGCTTTGATGTTACCCTTCCTATGCATTTGAGGCTATCAACTTACCAATTGCTACAAATTTTTACATTTGATAAAGATGTTGTGCAATGTAGGATTAACCAAATTGTAGAATTGGATGGAACTAGAAGAAAAGTCTTTGAGCATTGTTCTAAAAATCAATCTAAGGTAAAAAGAAATTTTGACAAATCATCCAAGAATAGAATGCTTTCTAACAATGATATGGTTTTGCTATGGGATTGCTAGAATGAAAAGCCAGGTAATCATGGTAAGTTTGACAGTTTGTGGCTTGGACCATAAATTGTCAGGGAAGCAACTAAACAAAATTCCTACCATTTGCACACTTTGGATGGAGAACCACTCGAGTTACCTGTGAATGACCAACCGCTCAAATTGTTCTATAAAGAAAATATCTGATGCCATGGGGCATATTTTTGTATCATATTTCTAACCTTATCCCATGTCATTTTTGTTTAATCAGTTTTATTTCATGAATAAATTGTCATTTATGTTCTTAGAGTAAATTTCCATTTCTTCATTTTTGTAATTTATTTCATTTGATGATATTTTGAATAGATATTGCTGATATATGTCTTTTGTTGGTGGCTGCTGATTCCAGGTTCTTGCACACTATCACTTTGTATCTAGCACACATCCCTATATGGAGCCAAATATTGACCATTGGAGTGGCACTTGATGATTAAATGAAAGAATCCATGCCCAAGGATGATCTAGAGGACACTTGTACCATCATATATCATTAGTAAACAAAATTTTCTTAACTCTAATTCTATCTTGTCGTCATCTTTCTTGTACCCAAATTCCACACCCTGCGGGGAATTGTAATAAGTGATACTAGTAATGATGAGTTTTTGAGTCTGTAATGAGAAGTTTTATGGGGCATGAGTAATGAAAATTTCACCTTTCACCCTCAAATTTATACCATGACACACTTTGAGGGGTTAAAAATCTATTTTGAACCCTCAAAACCCATTTTTCCTAAGTTTAGTGGGAAATCTGGCAATTAATTAAGCCAAAAATCAAATAAATGGAGAAAAATAAATATCCACACATGTTAAATGTTGTGGAAATGAAGTGGAGAATTGTGGAGTAGATAAGTGATGTCCCAAGGTGATGTGAACTCCTAAAATCAATGAAAGGACATGTGCTCAAATAAAATCGAATTTTTGGCATTATATGAGAAAACTGCTTACTTGGAAATTCGAATTTGTGAAGTTAATGCACATTTGGGAGGATTTGGGAGAATATATGGTAGCGATTTTTGTGGGAAATTTTTCCCACATGGGTTACCACCCACATACACTTGTCATTCCATCATTAAATTCGAATTTGGCACAAAAGAGAAGAAGAAAATGATGTCAACTTGCTAGAATTCAATTTTTACACTTGGCACTAGAGCTCCATTCATCAAATTTGAATTTCTCTTTGGGATTGTCACCTCATGCCACTTATTTAATCACTTCTACGTTGGGATTAGCTCCCATAGTTCTATATAATAGTGCCATAGCTCTTATTTGTATCAATTGAAAACGAGCTATTGTGCTTGTTGAAGCGTTGCTCTAATTTACACTTATGGTCTATTGCAATAAAATGCTTTGGGGTTTCACATATGAGGTGTTTTTCTTCTTGAGCAAGGTAATATATTGATCATTTTGTTTAATTTTCTATGCTATTGTGTTCATTAGTTTCGATTATGCTTTTAGAGATTTGTTAATGTGCAACTATCTCACATTGGCATTTGGGTTTGAGAGTTTTCTCTAGATAAAGTTTTAGTTGATTTTTCTATAAATCTCTAAGATCTCTTTATCATTTTATTTCGTTTAACCCTGTGAATCTAATGTTTATTTGAAGTTATGTAGAGACATCTCTTGGATCAAGCCTCAAGCATGAGGGGAAATTCTTGGAGGAATCATCCCACTCTTGAGCAAGTTCATTGAAGAACCCGCATTTGTCATCTCCCAAGGCCTCATCTCACGATATTGTGTTGCAGGGATCCTTGGTTTTTAACTTGTGTTTCAAAATCCAATTTCAAATAAAATCATTTGTCTCGATTTCTTGAGTTAATAACAATTTTATTTCGCTACTGTAGAGTATGTTGAAAATTAGGCAAGAATTGGAGTTTCGCTCCAATTCCTTGTCTAAATTTTGAAGAATATTTTTAGATTATATTTGCTAACTTTCCTCTTTGTTTTCCACTAAGTTTGAGTGTGAGTTTTGAACAAAAATTCATATCTATTTATGGATTAATCTCACCTTTTGTGTTGACAGGATTGAGGAAACTAAAATTTGAAACTTTAACTATTTGTTGTAGAACCCCAAAAGCACTTGAGGATAAAATTTAGGGAGGACATGGGAAATATTGGATAGCAGAAAATTAGCTTGGCCATGGGACTTTATGCACTTGTAATTTTCATATTTCAATATTTATTTCTTGGACATTGTGGTTGCCACTCCTTGGAAGGAGATCTTGGTTCCTATAGACTCCTAGTTTGTAATTGTCTCTTCCATCTTTTGGGAAGCCCATTAAGGGGCCTTCTATTCATTGTAAAAAGCTAATAAAAGATATATTTTTCTTGTGGGAGCTTGGGTTTTACCCATGGCATCCCTTCTCTCCATTTAGGGATAGAAACATCTGGGTGAATTAACTTTTGCATCTTCTTGTTTTCCATTTTAATTGCATGCTTAAAATTTACACAACCTCACTAATCACTGTTTTATTTTGTTCAAATAAGTTTGCTAAAATTAAAATTAAGGTTTTGCATTCTCCATTTTATATGTTGATTTGAGCTACAAGCACTTTACTTTGAACAAAATACTCTTCACATGTTCACTAAATTAATTTTCTATAAGTCATTTTAATTTCATATTGTAACTTCAAGTCCATTTGTTTTGCAAAATTAATCAATCTTGAGTTCACTTAATCACAAATATTGTTATTTACGTACATGCAAGACATATCTCAAGTTTTATTTGCTTTTGGGTAAATAAAAAATCTATCATAAGGCCAGACAAATATTTTTTCACAAATCCTACATGTGTATGCAATCTTGTGTTTAAGGCAATTTCTATCATTTACTTAACTTTTGAAAATTTACTTGAATGGCATAGTAGGCATATTAAATTAGTTTCATTTTACAGGCTTCCAAAGCCTCACTAAAATTAACCTCCAAGCATAAATTTGGTCAATAAAAAATATAGGAAAAAATGATTTCTTGGAAAATTCTTCCATTTGGTATGAAGTAAGGTAAAAGCATTGTCACACTACAGTTATGAAGGTGGCTTGTCCCCTTGTAGGAACGAAGGCACACACTAGATCATAAGAATCAGGGGATGGATATCGTTAATGACACCTCCGTGCCCTCGCCCCCTCTTTCTTACTGTCACCCCAATTTTTATCCTTTGGTAAGAGCTCAAGAGGAGGACTTCTCACTTAGCTTAGGCATTTTAGATTAAAAATAACCAAGAATAATTACATCCAAATTTAGTATAAGTGCATCTCATGCTAATACATCATCATTTTACTTTACTTGCAATTCCCCATTTTTCTATCTTGATGTGTTTTGAGTTTCATTTGCAAATATCATTCTTTTCATTTCAAGAAGAATTTATGATGCAAGTATTGTGAGTCCTTTACTTTTGCAACAATTTAATTTTCTTGTACTTAGAATATTGATCATTGGTGTAATTATATTTCATGTTATTGCTTTGATGATCATTATGCTCATGAGTGATTGGTGCATGTTGTTATCTGGGGCATTTTCTTCCAAAGTACTATTTCCTTTACAGTTGCAATTGGTGCTCATATGCTTATTTTGGTCTAACATTTGAATTCTCTATCATTGTATTTTGATTTCATTTTTTGAGAAAGCTATTGTTATTTACTTGAATACAATGGTATATACTTTGAATATATCATTGAAATTTGTGCATTTATATGCTTATTTAATTCTTGGAAACAAGTTATTTTTGACAAGTAATCCAAATTGAATTTCCTCCTAAAACCTAATATCACTTTTAACTTAACTTTTCATTAGGGACCACCCCTCTTAGCTAACCTAGAAGATAAATCAAACAGAGAGAGTCAAGATTAGTGTGGCAGACCCTTCTCTGAGTTCCATGCCACCAACCACACCTTGTGGGGTTGAATGCTTTTCCCACTGACTTGTAGGTAGGTGTAGGTAGTAGGTGATAACATGTCCCATTAAAAATAATTAATTATTTTAATAAAACTATCTCTAGGTGGAATTTCCCAAAACAGTTTATGGGTATTAGAGAATGCATGTGTCTAAGCCTCCCTGCAAATTTTAAGACTTAGAGAAAATATGATGCTACCAGACATCGACAGTCCACTGCAAGTATAGAAGACTAAACATGATGTCCAAAACTTCTTGTCTAGGATATTTAGAGCAAGATCTTCAAGTCATTCTGGAAGAGATGCCACAGGCTCAACTCAGAAGTAATCAAATGACCTCCATTATTGCCACCTTCATGGATCTCATTATTGAATTAAGGTCATAGTTCCTTGAAAAAAGGATGAGATTAGCCACCTTTGCCATCAATTATAGGATTCCCAAAAAAGGATTGACATTGGCTCTCATTATTCTTAGAATTAGGTAATTCAGTTTCTTTTATTCCTTGGCTTCTCCCAAACTTGAATATTGTTGTCCCTTTTTTGGAGCTTGGTCCCATGCCTAAGGAGGACATCAGGTAGATGAGGAATATGGATACCTTTAGCTTGATATATTTGTTTTTGTCTTTGCCATGTACTGTTGTGTCTTAGGCACATGTTTGATAATATAAATATTTAAGTTATATTTAAAAAAAATATTGTCAAAGATGTTAGAGCCATAAAACATCGACAACACTTTGGAGAAAATTTCATTAAACCATAATTATTCCAAAAGTAAAAGATGGAAGAAGATACTTACAATAAATTAGCACATATAATTAAAGAATCACCAATGATCATCCAAGATAAAGAACCATCCAACAAAGTATCCTCCCTAAGAAGCTTAATACATTAGTTCTTCATAGTGGCACACTAGGTAAGAGATAAGTAGTGCGAATTGATCTCCAAGTGTGTGGCAATGGTCCTAAGAGAATTTGATCTTCCTTTATTTATATGAGGGAAACCAAGTTGAATTTATCTTAATTTAGTTAAAAAATCCCTAAAATAGTATTTAATTATGATTAAAATTTGGATGGCTCATAACCGACCCCAAAAGATAGCTAAATCAATGATCACTACAACAAAACCCTATGATTAACGTCCCTTTTTTCTTCCTTTTTTGCGTCTAGAGCCCATTTTTGGTGCTATTTATGTCCATTTATCAAATATGGTGCAAAACTTGATGCAAAATTTGCACCAAGTTTTGCACTAAGTCTTACACCAAGTTTAGCACCAAGTATTGTAATAGATTTTTCACTAGGTTTTATGCTAGGTTTTATGCCAAGTTTTGTGCCATCCTTTGTACCATGTTTTGGATCAAGTTTGGCACCTAATTTTGCATCTCCTGTTGCATCAACTTTTGCATCATCTCTTGTATCTTCTTTTGCATCTTTTTTTGCATCATTTTTTCCATCCATTTTTGCATCATTTTTTGCGTTTCCTTCGTGCCAAGTTTTTCATCGAGGTTTGTATCTAGTTTTTCATCTAATTTTGCATCTAATTTTGTTTCATCCACTTTTGTATTTTGTTTTTAATCCATATTTACATCCTCTTTTGCATATGTTATTGTGTCCACTATTTCATCCAATTTTCTTGTGCCATAATTCGCACTTAGTTTGGCACCTTTCTTTGCACCCATTTTTGCTTCTAATTTTGCGTCCAAGATTTCATCGTCATATACATCTAGGTTTTCATCGACTTTTACATATATTTTTGCATCCATTTTTGTATCCACTTTTGCATCAGGATTCACATAAGGTTTTGGGTCTCATATTGCATCTACTTTTGCCTCGAATTTTGTTGCATCAACTTTTGCATCATATTTTGCACCCATTGTTGCACCCATGTTTGCATCCACTTTTGCATCCCTTTTTTCATCTTCTTTTTCATATTCATTTTATTATTTTTTTGCATCTATCATTACATACACTAAATTTGTTGTGCCACAATTTGTACCATGTTTTGCACTTATTGTTGTACCCATGTTTACTTCAAATTTTGCATCCATGTTCGCATCCTTTTTTGCATCAAATATTGCATCTATTTTTGCATCCACTTTTGTGTTTGGTTTTGCATATCATTTTGTATCTTGTTTTGCATCTACTTCCATTGCATCCATATTTTTCATCCAATTTTGTTTCTCCTCTTGCACCCATGTTTGCATTCACTTTTACATCCCTTATTGCATCTTGTCTTGCATCTAAATATGCATTTTCTTTATTATTATTATTATTATTTTGTGTTTGTTGTTATATCCACTTTTGAATCCACTTTTGTTGTGCCACAATTTGTGCCATATCTTGTGCCTAGTGTTGCAACCCACATTTGCTTCTACTTTTGCATCCATATTTGCATCCTCTTTTGTGTCCAAGTTTGCATCGAATATTGTTTATGTTTTTTTCATCTCATTTTGCATCTACTTTTACATCGACCTCTGATGCGTCCACTTTTGCATCCAATTTTTTTCCACTGCTGCACCCATGTTTGGTCCATGTTTACATCCTTTTTTGCATCCAAGTTTGGATCCATTTTGCATCCAATTTTGTGTTATTTTTTGCGTCCGTTGTTGTATCCACATTTGTTTCACCACAATTCATGCTAAGTTTTATGCCTACTATTGCACCCATGTTTTCTTCCACTTTTGCATCCTATTTTGTGTCCAAGTTTGCATCAACTATTTCATCTAATTTTCATCCACTTTTGTGTCAAACGTTCTATCTTGTTTTGCATCTACTTGTGCTGTTTCCACTTTTCATCCAATTTTACATCTATTGTCGCCCCCATTTGATTTCTCCACTTTTGCACCCCTTTTCCAACACTCATCATATTTTTTGCATTGATGATATTTTTTATGACATTGACAATTATGAACAACTGATGAAAATGTCAATAATTATGACGATGATGATAATGCAGATGATGACGATGACATGAATTTTTATTATGATGATAATGACAATGATGATAAATACGATGGGGGTTACAATGACAATGATGATGATGATGACAATGATTTTTATGATGAAAATGGTAATTACCATGTACAATCTTCCAAAATTTTAAATGTTGTCATGGCCATAATCATAATCATTATCTTTGGCGTCATCTTCTTAGTCATCATCATCTGATTATCATTATTTTTATCTAAGTTATCATCAACAACAATAGAGGCATGAATGATGATGATGATGTCCATGAAGACGATGACAACAATGATGATAGAAATTACATTAATGATGATGATGGGGATGATGAAAATGATAATGACAATGATAATGGTAGTGGTGATGATGATCATCGATCATCTCTCAAAAATAGAGTTGTTATTTCTCTTGCATATATCATGTGTCCTAACAACCCTTTTCTAGCACTCATAACCTTTTTTGGGTTGATGATATTTTTTACGACACCTATAATTATGAACAATGGACGACAATGTCGATAATGATGATGATGATGATGATGACGACATGAACGGTGATTATGATGATAATGTAATGATGAAACCAATAATGATGATGATGGTAGTGATGATAATGATAATGAAAATGATTACAATGGTTATGATGTTGCCAATGACCTTACAGTCATGGATTCATGAACTTACTAGTTTCAAGATCATCTTTTGCATACATATTACTATCAGAATTTTTGCATTTTCTGTATCTATTGGGATATTTTCCTCTTCTCAATAATATCAATTAGCTTTTCCATATTCATGAGATAGAGTTAGGGGGTCACCTCATTTGTAGATGCCCCATTTATTATGAGATTCAAGGGATGCTTTATTGTATTTATGAAGATTTGGAAAGATCATTTTTTACTCTCTTTTAGTACATGTATAACTCTATTTATGGGGAGGTCCTTGGATTTAGATCTTTATATAAGGCCTTATGTGGCCTTCCCATTTTGTACTCTTCCAATGGGATCACCTCCTTCCATGTTTTCTTTCCTACATAGGGTCAAAATTGACAAACCAAGATTTAAACTTCTTCAACTATAAAATTGGTGATGCCTCATACCTCTTCTTGACCCCATCAATGGGACATCTTTCCTCAAAGAGACTATTGAGGATTTACCATCATAATTTTCACGTTCGATGTCATAGGAAATATTAACCTACTTCATGTTGAGAAACCAAGTGTTAGAAGAAAATGATTGATTTATCTTAACTTGATAATTACTTGTGAATTATTTTTGGATTCTTATTACTTAGATTGTTTTTTCATCAAGTAATTACACAAAAATTCAAAACATAAAGATCAAGGAAAAAAAGAACACCAAGCATTAGGCTCCAATCTAGGGCAAAACCCCATAAGGGGGAAATCCCAAAAATATTTCTCTTATAAAATTAGATCAAAATGAGGTACAAGACCCAAGACCAAGACCAATATTGTCATAAATATCCATGTCAACCCTCCCCCAAGTATCCTCCAACCAAGTCAAAGTCAAGGAAAGTCAACATTTATTAAACACTCTAAAATATGGTCAAATCAAAAAAATTTTGGATCTGTAGTGAAGGATGAAGTTCATACTTGTAATTTTCATAGAGAAGCCACAAAACCTTCACACTCGTGTGCAGAAATAGGCTTAAAAAATCATATTTTATCTCTCCTTTAATTTCATTTGTCTTTTATTCTTGTTTGTCACAAGAAACGATGTTTTGTGATGATAAGTGATTGGTCTTTCAAGTGATTGTTGACTGATGTATATACCTATCCAAGAGCATCGAATATATGCCTCTCAAGCCGACTTGTTCAAGGAGGGATGACTTAGTCTTGTGTTGATTCTTTGACTCAAATTAAAAATTCATGTTTTGTTCTTTCAAAAGTCCAAATGGGACTTGACTCATACATTTATCTTGACTCAAAATAATTTATTTTTGACTCCATAAGCATGAAGAAAATTATTTGACCAAAATGAAATAATAATAATGATATAATAATAAATATAAATGATAAAAAATTACATTTTTATTCCATTATGAAGACCAACACTAACTACATTTTTCAACACTCCCTCTAAACTAGGGAGGTATATCATAATGAACCACAAAGTTCCTCTAAGTTGAAATATTCATATAATAAAGGATCTATATTGATAAGCATCAATGATTATTTACATCATCATAGACAACATTGTCAAAATAGAAAGGCCTTGACAAACAAGTTCTATCTCACTATTAGATCAGAGCACAATGTTGGGAGGCATAAATTTGGATACCTTTGCCTCTCTATGCACTTACCCCACCAAGATGTTTGCTAGGTATTTTCTCACATGACCATTTCCTAGTGCACTATCATAATACTTGACACCAGGAAATGCCGATCCTCATGACTATTTTTATCTTGGATTAATGTACTTGACTTACGACAGTTAGTCCTAGTAAAAGTACAAATTCTTAAAGAATATCGGTCCCAAATGTTTATCCAATCCACCATTCTCCCTACTAGTCTCTTTACTAGGCTTACGATTGTTAATCTTGTCCATAGTACATAACACATGGAGAATATGGTGTCTGCCCTCACTTCCTCTCAACCAGGGAGGAGACATCCACAAGCATACGATTTTCTCAAGAATACCCATCACATTAATTAGTTTTCACCACATGACACCATTATGATTAAGCATTCATAGATTTGTGGCAACATATTTCCCCCTTTGTCATTTGTGATGAAATAAATTCATAAAATGAAAGCCGAAATCATTAAAGATACACTAGAATGATGTATCTAAGTCTAAACTCTAAGGTTGAAGTGGAAATTAATGTAAATGTTATATCGATGAGTTGTGCAAAACTTATGAAAACCCATTCCCTAAGTCCTATATATAAGAAAAAGAAAAATAAAGAAAAATAAGGCACAATGAATGGTGACTCATGTATTCACTCCCTCTTTGGCAAACATATGCATATATATACTCTTAGTCACATTTGATCACGTGTTTGTGATGGTTAAATCATGAAGTCCTCTTTTCCCCTTGCATTTTTTCTTCAATATTTAAGCACCTAATTGAGGATCTAGGGAATGCTTGTTGCCTAAGGTTTTCATGTCTACTCTTGGTTTACTTATGTCACACTACAATCAATTTATGTGATGGAGTGAAATACTTAAGTTTGTGTAGTTATTAGAACAATGTATTAAGTTAGTCACCACACACACATGTATTACATCTCATTGATCCACATGTGTGGGTTGGAGACTCATTGCTTGAGAACTTTAATGGAGACTACTTTACGAATTTGATAGTATAGCTTACAAAATCTTTTGGTAAACATTGCGATTCATCCTTTCTTTTCCTCAAGAGACTTGATAATATTGAAGTCACTCCCAATAATCCATGGAGATGGGGAGTATAAATTACTTGTGCTAGAAATAGAATTGGGAAATAGAGGTTTTCCATTTTCAATATTGGAGTCATAGACATTGGATGCATGGTATTAGTCCTCGATGTCAATTAACTAAAATTGTATTGTCATAATGTGAAAAGAGGTAAACATATTGGTAACCTTTATGTCATAATAATTCCAAATAATAGCCATTCCACCCAAATATATCTAAGAATCAATCACTACTACTTGGAAATTCCTCCCTGATTTTCTAATTATATGAGGTAGAACCTCACTTAATATTTTTGTTTCTTGTATC
This sequence comes from Pinus taeda, assembly GCA_000404065.3. Taxonomy (NCBI): domain Eukaryota; kingdom Viridiplantae; phylum Streptophyta; class Pinopsida; order Pinales; family Pinaceae; genus Pinus; species Pinus taeda. The sequence continues at coordinate 89,170 of APFE030617543.1, read as the reverse complement.
AACATTATTGATTGGTGCTTTGTGTACCATTTGTCTTTTAGAAGTCTTTATTTTCCTTTACTATTGAGGCCCCTCTTGTTCCATGAGACTATTTTAATGGAGAATTTACACACAAAGGAAGTATATTGTGACTAAAAAAGAACATGTTTCAAAATTTTAGTGCTTGGACAATGCCACTTCATGACTCTTATATTTCCTTAACCTGAGACTAAATGGTGAACTTGATGGCCTTAAAAGAAATTGACCAATGAAAAGCTCAAAAAGAGGTGACTTTTGACTTTATCACATACAAGTTAATATACTAAAAATATATATATATATACATAACAATTTCATCAACCAATGAATCATTACATTATAAATACAATATTAAACCTTTTGGGAACTTTTTGCTAACCATTCTCTCAAACCACATATTTAATTATTAATATTTAACAATAATATGGACAATAACACATTTTCATAAATTAAATAACATGTTATTGAGCCTAAGAAATGTCACTAACATGCAACTAAAATCTCATAAACTGCAGGCATTTGGTCCATTTGCACAATAGAAGGATCTATATGATCAAGCTATCATTTCAATAGTAAATGAAGTATTATGAGGTTTCGATTGCATAATATTTGCCTTATGGCCAAACTGGCACACAAAAAACTTACACCATGGAAGGTGAAGGAAAAGTGTCAATAGTAACTTTTAATGCTTTTCTGTGAAGATCAATTTTTAATGATTCCTAGGGCTACATTCATTTGTTTGATAAATTGCTACATTGATATTTTCCAATTTATACTTTTTATTGTGAAAAATTGTTTGAAATCATGACTGAATAATTCTAACTCGTTTTCTAGCACAACATACTCAAGGGGCACCTATTAAATTACACTTAATTTATTTGTTGTCATCAATTATAAAATGTTTATCTTTTCATATCAATCAATATATTGGACTTAGGTGGAAACTTGATGATGGAGGTATAACCATTGTACCAATTGCATCCACAGAGTGCATCAAATGGGGAGCTTCTATCCAATGCTAGTGTGATTCCAAGGGTTGTTAAGAAAATATTTGACACCTTAGAAAGCCAAAATGATGAATCCAATTTCACCTTCTTAGAGTTGTACAATGAATAAATCACTAACTTGCTTGCACTTGATGAGATATATAAGGTTATGTTAGATGATAAACAATGAAATCCTTTAGCATTGATGGAGCACGCAAAAGGTGGGGTACTTGTATGAGGTCTTGAGGAAGAAATAGTGACTAGGGCGAATGAATTATTTACTTTACTCGAAAGTGGCTCTATTAAGAAAAGAACAACAAAAACACTTTCAACAAGAAATCTAGGTAAAGTAATTCCTCTCCGCGTTGTTTCTTCTCATCATATATGGGATTAGTTCTAACTTCTAGTTCTGATTTTTTTATTTTTTATTTTTTCTCTCTTTACAGTCACTCCCATCAATTATTTTCTTTCACAATACATATCAAAGAAGCAACACTAGAAAGAGAATAGTTGATTAAATGCAAAAAACTTAATTTGGTTGATCTTATTGGTTCAAAAAACATATCTCAGTTATGGGCCAGGGAGGTGAGGACATTCAAAATATCCAACTTTTAGTAGATGGTAAAGTTCAATCTTATTTTTGTACTTAGTATATAAATTGGAATGGAATCTAATAGATTATGGTTTGCAAGGTTGGAATCTAGTGATCAAATATTGCTACCTACACAAAGTGAAAAACTAAAATTGAATATTCAAAACTTAAATAGATTATGTGTGAGATATTTAGTGCACACTACATACATCCTAGAGGGACTAAAGACAAAAAATCAATTGTAATTTATTTAATGAACTTTGCAGGGCCGTGCAAGAGAGGTAGGGGAGATCAACAAAATCATACTAACATTAGGTCATGTTATTATTGCTCTTGTGGAGCATCTTGGACATGTTCCTTACAAGTATATTTGGGTTAGTTTTTCCATGGCATTAAAGTAGTTTGACACAGTGTAATTGAGAATGAAATTATACTGTAGTTTTGTATCTAACTTTTGAAAAAGGGCGCAGGGATAGTAAACTTACAAGATTGTTACATGATTTGTTGTGTGAGAGGAGAAAGACTTGCATAATAGAAATTGTTTCACCATCTTTCCACTAGCTTGAAGAAACTCTCAGCACTTTGGACTACGCCAACAAGGCCAAAAATATCAAAATTAAGCTAGAGGTTTCATTATCTACCCTTTATGTTATTTTTTATAGCCATATTTTTATTCCTAGTCACATACTGGTACTTCATAGATCTATATCATATCTTAGGGTTTGGTGTTGGAAATTGGGGTTGTGAGTTGGAACTCGAGTTCGGTGTTGGAACTTGGGGTCATGAGTTGGAACGATAGAAATGAAATTTACTTTTTAAATAAAATGAAAAAGTTTTTACTAAACTTTCTTCTAGTTCTCATAGATCTGATAACTCTAGAAATAATTTTTCTAGATTGATGAAATTTATTTTTTAACTAAAATAAAATCATTTTTAATAAAACAATTCTAGTGCTAACAAACCCAATAGCTCTAGAATTCATTTTTTTTAACATTCTTGTTCATATTACAATTCTAAAAATTCAAACTTACCCAATTTTCAGCTAGACCATAATAATCTAAGATATAATATGAACCCACTCTCTAGATGTTAGGCCCCTATACTGCTAGTGTAACCCCTTATTGTTATTAGTACAACCAACTTATTATATTGATGTACCGATGTAGTGCCCATATTGTTGCTATTGTGCCCCATAGAAGCCCACTATTGTTATTATTGTGCCCTTACATTATTATTGTTATATAGGCTCTGATTATGTTATGACCCCTTAGACTCCTATATATAGAAAGGAGGTCTTTTCATTTGTATCATCCAAGAATTGTCATTTATGTAATGTAAATAAGTTTTCCCCCTCGAAGAGGCTAAATTCTAAGGTGTTGATCTATCTTTTCTATCTTTTCTTGAGCTGGTTTCATAACATTTGGTATCAGAGCTTTG